>SJYV01004350.1:5825-38258 GCA_006410875.1 Neotragus pygmaeus | reverse complement strand
TCTTTATTGTATAGTTCTGTGTATTCTTGCCACCTCTTATTAATATCTTCTGCTTCTGTTAGGTCCATAGGTCTGTTCCTGTCCTTTATTTTGCCCATTTTTGCGTGAAATATTCCTTTGGTATCTCTAATTTTCTTGGAGAGATCTGTAGTCTTATATAAATAGTGTTTGTTTTATAAGAGTAGTATTTGTTTATTGCAGACATTTTGGAAAATGTGGCAGGAAACCATAAGAAGTAAAAATGGAATCATACTGTATATACTTTTTGTTGTCTCTGCTTTTTCTGCTTCATAAATTATAAACCATTTACTCTTTTTTTCTTGAATAGTTCATTCTTCAACATTCATTTGGTACTGACTGCACATCATTTCCGGAGAAGGCAATGGCACCCCACTCCAGTACTCTTGCCTGGAAAATCCCATGGACGGAGGAGCCTGGCGGGCTGCAGTCCATGGGGTCACTGAGGGTTGGACACGACTGAGCGACTTCACTTTCACTTCTCACTTTCATGCATTGGAGAAGGAAATGGCAACCCACTCCAGTGTTTTTGCCTGGAGAATCCCGGGGCCGGGGGGGCCTGGTGGGCTGGCGTCTCTGGGGTCACACAGAGTCGGACACGACTGACGCGACTTAGCAGCAGCAGCAGCAGCACATCGTTTCACAGCATGGACATACCAATCCCCTCGTGTTGGAAATAGCTTGTTTTCAATTCTTTACTATTACAGCCAGTGTACAACCTTGTAGATAAATCTGTGTGCATGCTCTTGATTATTCCTTTTGGCTAAATTCCTTTAAAGAGGAAGGGTCAGAGAATACATACATTCAAGGTCTTTTGCTATCTATTGACAAGATGTACTCCAGGAAAATGTTTATAATCTCCAACACTGGGTATTAGATTTCATTTCCCTCCATCTTCAAGTGAGGATAAGCTCTTTCTCACAAGGTTATTGTGAAGGTCAGTGAAGTGAAGGCAGAAGTCCTACACTCCTTTGACGCAGGATAATGTAATTTTCAAGTTCCTTTACAGCAACATGAATTATGGAACACTTGGTTCAGAGGTTACTTTATCCCTATTGCATTCACTATTGGTTCTTTTCTCTATTTACAGTGTCTTCTTCCAAGCTTCTCCGTAAGTTTGCCTTTGACTTCTTAAGCTCTCTGTCCTTGGCTTCTCGAACACTGCTCCCTCCAGATGCTTTTCTTCCTGCTTTCCTTTACTGGTTCCTCTTCATCGACTTGTATCTTAAAACTTATCCAGGATTCTCTAAAGCACTGTCTTTTATTTAATTCTCATTCTTCTCTTTGATGAATCTCATCTTTGACTCTGCCTTATTGATTACATCCACTCCTGTGGTTACTTGGGTTGTTTAGAGTCCAATCCCTCTTCTCTTTGGGGAAAATCTCTCATTTTCTATATGTTCTTTGGAAGTAGTGCTTATCAAAATATCGGAGTTGAAGGGCAATTCTTCCTCTGCCTCATTTCAGAGGAGCTAAGGGGTTGGGCACATGTCTTCGTCTCTGCCAGTCAAATGTTACTCTAAGACTCTGACACTCAAGAGAATGAGCAGCAACAAGGGGATGCTTGGGATTTTCATTCATTTATGTGTCTGTAGCAGTGGATGGGCCAGAACTCTTGGAGAGGTTTTTCTGACTACTCCATTGAAAACTGCAACTTCTGTCTCCTCAAGGTACTCTTTATCCCCCTTCCTTGTGTTATTTTCTACTATCTAACATATTTTGGGATTTAATCAATTGATTTGTTTATGACCCAAGTCCCTCATTTGAATGAAAATTGCATGAAGGTGAGGATGCTTCTGGAATTTTTGCAGCCGTGTCCCCAGGGCTCTGAGGTGTCTGATACGGGGAACACACTCAATAACCATCTGTTTCATGAATATATAGATGGCTAGTTTTTGTTGCCTCATTGTCTGGAACTCCCTGGGTTCGTGACCTTTTCATGGAGCCTGCTCCTCCAGCCTACCACTGATTCTGTGAGTCCCCATAGCCTTTCAGGAAATATCCTGTTCAGTAAGTTAACAAGAGTCAGTTACTGTTTCAGGCAGAATAGTTTACTGTATCACAGGCTTCTAACCTACAGGGTAACCAAAACCACACTCATTACCTTCCCAGCAAACTTGTATGTATATTAGCAAAGGACATCATCTAAACAGTTATCTGGCTGGATAATTGTCTTCCACTCCTTGTCCTTGGAAATCAGATACTCCTGCAGTGGAATTCCAGAATAGTGTTTTATTTAGCAGTGTGATTCTGGATGAGGTGTGGGGGAATTGTATAAGTTCTCTGAAGCTTTTTTTTTTTTTTAATGTAAAGTTAGTATACTAATAACTATTTTGCTTGGCTCCTGTAAAGATAGCTTGAAGCCTGAGCCTACTAAGGGCACTTAATTAATGCTCTTACTAACTGATTTTTGTTGATGACACCTCAAAGCAGTCACCTTTCTAGTCCCTCTGCCCTAGTTGAGGCTTCAAGTCTCCTCTAACCTAGACAATGACTGTAATCTTTTAACTGGCTTCTCTTTAAACATTCACCACCCAGAAACCGTCATAGTTAACCTTTTCAAAGCAGACCTCTCCTTTGGTGACTGACGTATAGCTTTAAAATGAAGTCCAGACTCTCCTACACAATATTCCAAGATTCTTTAACAGTGTAGCCTTAAGCTGCTTTTCCAGAACCTTCTCATTTAACATTAGTTTCGTAAGCATTTGTTGAGTGTCTATGAGATGCCAGGAAGTAATAGAACTCTACTTTAATAGACAGTAAAAACAAGATAAGTCACAGATCGTGACTGAGATTTTAACCTGAAGCTTTAGGAGGCAGGAATGACTTCTGTTGTCTCTTTTGTGCTTCTGTCATCTACCATGAAAAGAACGTTTTTCAGGAAGCATTGCTTCTTCACTCAGAGTCCCAGAATGGCTTGCAGACCCAAACCTGATTTGCAGTATGGAGCCAAACTTGGCTGAAAACAAACAAGGTCAGCCAAGCCTAGCACAAGGACAACCATCTTGCCAACATCTGTATGAGACATAAATATTTACTGTAACTCACTGCAAGTCTGAGTTTGTAAGTTACTTTAGCAAAACTGGAATAATACAGAGATAGAATCAAGAGAGCTTGCTTGTAGGCTGGATGTGTGGATAAGGAAAAGGAAGAAATCAAGGCTTTTGTCTTTCAGCAGAAGGGAGAAAGAAATCAGTTATCGAGGAGTTATCGAGTTGGTGGGGGAAAGAATTTGGGTAAGGGAGTCAAGCTCAGCTTTTGACATCTCTAATAGTCTAAGTAAGCTAATTGCTGTTGAACAAGTAACCTCAAAATAGCAATGGCAGAACACAATAGTTTTCTTTTCTTGTTGATAAAACAGTTCAATGTGGGTATTCAGTGGGTGATGTTTTGTGTGCTGACTCATGAATCTAAGCTTTATCTTGTGACTCTGTCCTGCTCTAGAGCTACATCTGGCTGCATGGGAAGCTAGGAAATGCCTGGCTGGGAGCTCAAGGGGACTTCTCTGGTGGTCCAGTGGCTAAGACACCATGCTCCCAATGCAGGGGGCCCAGGTTTGATTCCAGATCAGGGAAGTAGAGCCATAACTAAAAATTCCACCTGCCACAACGAAGATGGGAGATCCTACGTGCTGCAACTAAGGCCTGGTGCAGCCAATAAATAAACACGTATTAAAAAGGACTTGATGACCAACCAGCTGATCTCTTCCACTACGTCTTATTTTGAGATACCTCTTAGATATCCAGGAGAAGATAGTTACGCTAAGAGTCTGGCTCCCAGCCTGAGCTTGAGTCACACTTTTAGAAATAAAAGACATGTGGATGGTATTTAAAGTCACACACAGATGGAATAGAATGGGGTCAGGATAGAGATCCCTACTGTTGGGCTCCTCAGCATTTGGAGGTTGGTCAAGCAGGAAGAACTGGCATAGGAAAACAAGAAGGTAAGAGTTCATTACCAATGAAGTCAGAGGGAAACCAGGAGAGAATGACGTTACCAAGACGAGAGAGGAGGAAGGAGTGGTCAGCTGGCAAATAAGGCCGAAAAGTCAAGTAAGGTTTGGAAAGAGAAGTGACATGAATAAGGACAACTTCAGAGGAGAGATGGGGAAGGAAGGAAGTTTGATTAAAGGTAGATTGAAAAAAGAATTGCAGATGAGGAAAGTGTATAGACAACTCTTTGATAATGTTTGGCTGTGAGGGGAAGTAGAAAAATAAAGGGTCAACAGGCTCTTTGTTATAAAAATAAAAAAAAATATATGTAAATGTATATAATTTATTATAAAAAATGAGGAGAAAATCTGATGCTGTAAGAAATGGTATGACTGAAGAAGGCAATCTTTGGCCAGCCAGGGGTAGATGGAAGAAGTGGAGAGACTGTTTAATATACATATATTTAAACAGGAAGGGAGATAAAAAATAAAAATGATATCTTTTACTAGGGCATAGTATTAGGAAAGCACACCTATCTCCACGCTCCTTTCCTGCCAGGTGGAGAGAGCTCGACTACTGCGGCTCCTGGTTCCCCTCTTTGCCCCTGCCCGTGCTGTCCCCAGGGAGGTAGAAGGACTTAACTTGATGGGTGACTCTGGGAAGAATAAACTGAACACAGCTGGCTCAACTTCTCTCTTCTTTCTCTTGGGAAAAAAGGAAAAATACACATTTATTAGTCAGGCAAATAAATGTGAGTGACCTCCCATATTTTCATGTGTTTATATACATACATATATATTTATATGATCTGTTTGGACTGCTGCAACAAAATGCCACAGTCTGATGCCTTACATAAACAACAGAAATTTAGTTCTCACCGTTCTGGAGGCTGAATGTCCAAAGTCAGGGTGCCAGCATGGTAGGGGAGGGCCCTCTTCTGGGTCTCAGATTTCTCACTTTATTCTTTCTGCCCTCATGACCTAATCACTTCCCAAAGGCCCCATCACCTAATACCATCAACTTGGAGTTAGAATTTCAACTCATTAATTTGAGGTTCAGTTCAGTTCAGTCTCTCAGTCATGTCCGACTCTTTGCGACCCCATGAACCACAGCATGCCAGACCTCCCTATTCATCACCATCTGCCAGAGTTCACCCAAACCCATGTCCATCGAGTCAGTGATACCATCCAACCATCTCATCCTCTGTCATCCCCTTCTCCTNTATGAGGGGAATCTTAACATTAGTTGGCAGCTTTAATGGGCAATTGTTATGTTGGAAACTTCCAGTTTGAGCTTTTGCATTAGAGATGGGCTCAGGGAATGAAAACCAAATGACAAGACTATGCTTCTTAGTCAGTGGGGACAGAAATGACTCTACAGTGGCTATAACCGGCAGTGAAACGTGTGAGAACCTGAGCTGTGGATCTGGATAGGAGAATAAGAGAGGAAGAGAGAAAACTTGGACCTTAAGCTTGAGTACCAAGGTGATTGTGGAAGCGGTCCTTAGGATGGCAACTCCTGGATCCAATGAAAATCCCCTCACTCAGTCTAGCCGAAGGCAGCCAGAAGGCCGTGAAGATGTGGAAATCATACAGGAAGGCATGTCTTTTCATTCAGGGCAGACCTCCTGGCGGCAGCTGGAGGCAGGAATATGGCGGTTGCCTGGTGGATGGTCTTCCCAGATCTCTGGGAAGCTCCCTTCACACAGCTGTGTCTGGAGCAGTCGTCGTCTTAGTACCCAGTTCAGACGCATGCGTCCAGGTGTGGGACCTGATCTAAGCCGAGTGAGTCAGTCCTTAGGAATTTGTAGTTGTGACTAAGATTTCTGCTTCAGTCTATAGACTAAGAAGGAAAGTCATTTGTAGCAAGAATATATCCCAGGCAACGAGGTCAATCGTGAGCAAGAATAGAGCGATACAGTGTGGGTGGCAGACTTCTGGAATTTTCTACAAAGCCGTAGTCTGCTTCTGTCTGAATACTCAGCTGCAGTCTGACTATTGGGGTTCTTGATATTTTCCCTTCTGTCCCCAAGACCCCTGTTCCTGGATTGAGATCTGACGTGGCCTGGCCATAGGAAAAAACTCTCTTTCTAGACAGAGCCTGTTCAACTTCGGATCATAACCATCAAATCAGTGTAAACAAACCTCATGTCCTGTTGACTTATTTGTGTGCATGCTCAGACGCTCAGTAGTGTCCAACTCTTTGCAAGCCCAAGGACTGTAGCCCGCCAGGCTCCTCTGTCCACGGAATTTTCCAGGCAAAAATACTGGAGTGGGTTGACATACCCTTCTCAGGGAATCTTCGACCCAGGAACCAAACCCACATCTCGTCTCCCATGTCTCTTACATTGCAGGCAGATTCTTTACCGCTGAGCCACTGGGGAAACCCCCGTGACTTATTTAACAATTTACATTTTAATAGAAAAAGACTCAGCCCTTTTCCTGGAGCAACTGTGGCGCGGTCCTCCTCAGACACTGTACAAGGCCCCCTCTAGCCTTTGTTTATAATGTGCTCGTGAAGACGGAGCCAGCCAGCTAACAGGTGTTTATTGGGAATGTACTCTTTCCCGGCACTCGCAACCACTGGGGAAATAAAAGGGAGAATAAGGCCTTTTCTTACCTCACTGGAAAAAGATAACAAGGTATAAAATCACTGAAATGCATCCTTAGGCTTCTTCCCTTTAAGTCATCTGTCTTGGCCTCACTGAGAGGCGTGTAGGAATCTTAGTTCCCCAACCAGGGACCGAACCTGCTCCCACTCCAGTGGAAGTGTGGGTTCTTAATCATGGGACCACTAGGGAAGCCTTAGGCTTCTTTTAACATATTGCATGATGTATAAGCTACGTACATAATCTAAAAATGAGAAGCAGAGAATACAGTTTTGACACCAGAGGAGTCCAAGTCCAGTAACACTAATATTAATGTGCTCAAACCCCAGAGAACATTGCTCTCCCAGCACCCTTAGGACGAGTTCCTTTTGATTTTTGATGCTTTCTCGTGCCTGTAAATGGTAACATCGTTCCGTTCTTTGGGGAGCTTCTTATCAATGTCCCATCATTCATCTACATCATTTCACATTCCCCAATTCTCTCTCAGGTACAGGTAAATCAATTCCTACAGGAGGGAGGGAAGTTCAGATGGCACTAATTCATTTCATCTGATTCTGAGTTTCATCCCTAAATTAAAGGTTTGCCAAAATGTTCAGGGTTTTACAAATAATAAGATATCACTTTTCTTATTCGCTTATATTCACAAAAACAAAAGTGAGCTCAAACATGTCGTCCCCTCCCCAAGAATTCCAGTGACGAGGGCTTTTCTTTCTCCTTCTTCCCTCTCTCCCTACAGTCACATCCCCTGCAGCGCTGACTCATTTCATATTGCCGCAAACCTTGTTCTCTTCAGAGCCTGGCTATGGCATTCATCAAGACCTCTGCCTCTCAACTTGGAAATCCATTCACTCCTGGTCCTCCCATGCTCTGCAGTTTTAGGAAAAAGAAACTTGTTAAGATCCCTCTGTAGTCATGAGCAGAAGTTAAGCTATCATAAATCATTTCGTAAGGAGACACATCTTCCAGCTATAATATTTCTAAAATTCAGAACGGCAAAATATATTTGAACCTCGCTTTCATGCCATTTTCAAGAATATTAGGGCATCTAATTAAATTATGCATGCTGCCTTGACCAAATAAGGCATTTGCTTCATTTTAATGGGGAGTGACATTTATTTTCCTACCCTAAAAGAATTCCGTGGAGCTTTCATTGAAATAAAGGTTAATTTTATCCTGTCTCTTATACACATCTTTTAAAAAATGGTTCATTCATTTAAAATAATCATTCTACCACTTCCCATGAATGGATCATTTTTTTTCGTGTGTACGGGGGTGGAGTATGAGGGGAATCTTAACATTAGTTGGCAGCTTTAATGGGCAATTGTTATGTTGGAAACTTCCAGTTTGAGCTTTTGCATTAGAGATGGGCTCAGGGAATGAAAACCAAATGACAAGACTATGCTTCTTAGTCAGTGGGGACAGAAATGACTCTACAGTGGCTATAACCGGCAGTGAAACGTGTGAGAACCTGAGCTGTGGATCTGGATAGGAGAATAAGAGAGGAAGAGAGAAAACTTGGACCTTAAGCTTGAGTACCAAGGTGATTGTGGAAGCGGTCCTTAGGATGGCAACTCCTGGATCCAATGAAAATCCCCTCACTCAGTCTAGCCGAAGGCAGCCAGAAGGCCGTGAAGATGTGGAAATCATACAGGAAGGCATGTCTTTTCATTCAGGGCAGACCTCCTGGCGGCAGCTGGAGGCAGGAATATGGCGGTTGCCTGGTGGATGGTCTTCCCAGATCTCTGGGAAGCTCCCTTCACACAGCTGTGTCTGGAGCAGTCGTCGTCTTAGTACCCAGTTCAGACGCATGCGTCCAGGTGTGGGACCTGATCTAAGCCGAGTGAGTCAGTCCTTAGGAATTTGTAGTTGTGACTAAGATTTCTGCTTCAGTCTATAGACTAAGAAGGAAAGTCATTTGTAGCAAGAATATATCCCAGGCAACGAGGTCAATCGTGAGCAAGAATAGAGCGATACAGTGTGGGTGGCAGACTTCTGGAATTTTCTACAAAGCCGTAGTCTGCTTCTGTCTGAATACTCAGCTGCAGTCTGACTATTGGGGTTCTTGATATTTTCCCTTCTGTCCCCAAGACCCCTGTTCCTGGATTGAGATCTGACGTGGCCTGGCCATAGGAAAAAACTCTCTTTCTAGACAGAGCCTGTTCAACTTCGGATCATAACCATCAAATCAGTGTAAACAAACCTCATGTCCTGTTGACTTATTTGTGTGCATGCTCAGACGCTCAGTAGTGTCCAACTCTTTGCAAGCCCAAGGACTGTAGCCCGCCAGGCTCCTCTGTCCACGGAATTTTCCAGGCAAAAATACTGGAGTGGGTTGACATACCCTTCTCAGGGAATCTTCGACCCAGGAACCAAACCCACATCTCGTCTCCCATGTCTCTTACATTGCAGGCAGATTCTTTACCGCTGAGCCACTGGGGAAACCCCCGTGACTTATTTAACAATTTACATTTTAATAGAAAAAGACTCAGCCCTTTTCCTGGAGCAACTGTGGCGCGGTCCTCCTCAGACACTGTACAAGGCCCCCTCTAGCCTTTGTTTATAATGTGCTCGTGAAGACGGAGCCAGCCAGCTAACAGGTGTTTATTGGGAATGTACTCTTTCCCGGCACTCGCAACCACTGGGGAAATAAAAGGGAGAATAAGGCCTTTTCTTACCTCACTGGAAAAAGATAACAAGGTATAAAATCACTGAAATGCATCCTTAGGCTTCTTCCCTTTAAGTCATCTGTCTTGGCCTCACTGAGAGGCGTGTAGGAATCTTAGTTCCCCAACCAGGGACCGAACCTGCTCCCACTCCAGTGGAAGTGTGGGTTCTTAATCATGGGACCACTAGGGAAGCCTTAGGCTTCTTTTAACATATTGCATGATGTATAAGCTACGTACATAATCTAAAAATGAGAAGCAGAGAATACAGTTTTGACACCAGAGGAGTCCAAGTCCAGTAACACTAATATTAATGTGCTCAAACCCCAGAGAACATTGCTCTCCCAGCACCCTTAGGACGAGTTCCTTTTGATTTTTGATGCTTTCTCGTGCCTGTAAATGGTAACATCGTTCCGTTCTTTGGGGAGCTTCTTATCAATGTCCCATCATTCATCTACATCATTTCACATTCCCCAATTCTCTCTCAGGTACAGGTAAATCAATTCCTACAGGAGGGAGGGAAGTTCAGATGGCACTAATTCATTTCATCTGATTCTGAGTTTCATCCCTAAATTAAAGGTTTGCCAAAATGTTCAGGGTTTTACAAATAATAAGATATCACTTTTCTTATTCGCTTATATTCACAAAAACAAAAGTGAGCTCAAACATGTCGTCCCCTCCCCAAGAATTCCAGTGACGAGGGCTTTTCTTTCTCCTTCTTCCCTCTCTCCCTACAGTCACATCCCCTGCAGCGCTGACTCATTTCATATTGCCGCAAACCTTGTTCTCTTCAGAGCCTGGCTATGGCATTCATCAAGACCTCTGCCTCTCAACTTGGAAATCCATTCACTCCTGGTCCTCCCATGCTCTGCAGTTTTAGGAAAAAGAAACTTGTTAAGATCCCTCTGTAGTCATGAGCAGAAGTTAAGCTATCATAAATCATTTCGTAAGGAGACACATCTTCCAGCTATAATATTTCTAAAATTCAGAACGGCAAAATATATTTGAACCTCGCTTTCATGCCATTTTCAAGAATATTAGGGCATCTAATTAAATTATGCATGCTGCCTTGACCAAATAAGGCATTTGCTTCATTTTAATGGGGAGTGACATTTATTTTCCTACCCTAAAAGAATTCCGTGGAGCTTTCATTGAAATAAAGGTTAATTTTATCTTTAATATGGTAACTATATAGACATCACCATATCATTTTTTTTTTCAGATTAGCCATCTTAAAGAGGTAGATTTTCCTTACCTGCATCTTAAAAGTTAACAATAGATTTGATAGCTCACTTCAACTTTTCATCCTGGTTTATGGCATATGTTCTTGTCGTATCCCCAATCTGGGAACTGAAAATGTCATTTGAATGCACAATTGAGAATCAACATAATTATTTTAAATGGGTTCTTTCTATGTTTCAGATGACTATTGAAATTTGTACAATAGGGTCAAATTGCAATTTACAAACTTTTGTGTATTTTGAAAGTGATTTCTTTGGCAGTGATAAGTTTTCACCAGATGATGAGGATGACTGCAATCCTCTGCTGGTCTGAATTTAATTTTAGTCATTTTTATTCATGATATTCTAACCCACGGCATATTAAACAATATGTAACTTCCAAAAGTGCTGAATTCTCTCTGAGATGCAGTTTATCCCACTGTTAAATACTATACATCATAAGCAAACAATTCATGTAGAAAAATGTGCCTGTTCTTTGGAGGGAAGTAAATAGATAAGCTGTCCAAGGTACAAGGAAATAGAGCATAGATAATGCAGGTCTGAGATATTCTCTTGCTTAAGTGATGCATTAAATCAATATTCTGCAAAGTCTTTTTCTTGTTATGTTATTTACTTGGATACTGTCACAATTTTCCATTAAATTGTCTCTTTCAGAAGAAATATTTTTCTCAGTTCCCAGTTACATTTGAGCATGTATTCTTTAAACTCTTTCACTATATATGCAAATGATCAACTATTTCCATTATGTCACTCTTCTGCTCAAAGACCTTCCATGGTTCCCTATCTCTTGTCACATCCCAGGTAACCATTTTTGCCTGATTTTCAGAATCTGCAGTACCTGCATCTTCTTCTAACTATGCAACACTATTTTCTAATGTTAGCCTGTGTTTCCCTAATACAGCCAAGGCTGCTTTCTATGATAATATACATATATCATGCTAGTCTCATGAACCATAACTTTATCCTCTTCCTCCTCCTTCTCATGTCCTCATGTAGTGTGTGTGTGTGTGTGTGTGTGTGTGTAATGCCTTTTCTCTTCACCCCTTTCTTTACTCTTTAGAGGCTAAGAACCTTTTTCCTAAAATCTTCTCTTACTTCCTCAAAGATAACTGTCATCTTTAGAAAGTCCTGCTCATGTAGGCCCACATAGTCTCTAACCACATAATATAAGCATTATTATATTTTTTTTATTCTAGGACCCATTATCATATATCAGGAGGTTTATGATGCCTAGTCACTTGGGATAAATGAAACCAGCATGGTGAAGACTTGTCTACTCTTACCCATATGCCAGAATCAAGAGACTGGTCATATCCAAACCCTCAAACTCACTTCTCCTTTTCCTACTAAACTGCCTGTATCACATGAGTGATTTCTCTGTGGTTAAATTCCATGGAATAATCGAGAGCATCATGAAACACCAGGAAACACTGGCAGGAGTAAGATAATATGAATCAATAAGTTCATGCCTTAAGTTGCTGTGCTGGCTGAGGGTCTGTATCACTCTGAACTGATCACCTCTCTCTGTTTCCTCAAAGTTTTGTAATTCCTGACAATAATTTATGGTTCTTTATCTTTTGAGAAGATGATAAGACACAGAGGACATACTTGGCAGTTAAAATATTTTCAGTGGGAATGTGCTAATTCAAGTTACGATTATAAAGAAGTCTGGCAAATCAATTTGATTTATGTATATTGGAACTTTTGAAGAAATACATAATTGGTGACACCTGTCATAAAATCTTCAGGTAAAAACTAAAAATGTTCCCAGCACAGATGGGTAATGAAAAATATTTCTTTATGAGTAAATAACCTAACTTTAAAGCAACAGGGTATTATACTATACACAAGAAAGAAAAGGCAAGGCATCTGTGGCAAATACATAAGTTCAGAAATAAGGACCATAATCCATACAGCCACTCCTAAGTGTTCAGTGAATGCCTCAATATATGGGTAAGTTTGCTCCTGCCCTTGAAAAGTGGTCAAAACACCTAGGCTCCCTTGGAAAGTATTTTTTAATATTGTTTTTGGCTTTTTTCCCAAAGTAATAGGCCAAATAGTGGGGCTGATTTTGAGTTCTAATATCTGGACCCTGCAAATACTACCTTAAATGGTAAAGTGAAGTTGCTCAGTCATGTCTGACTCTGTGCGCCCCATGGACTGCAGCCCACCAGGCTCTCCTGTCCATGAGATTTTCCAGGCAAGAATGTTGGAGTGAGTTGCCATTTCCTTCTCCAGGGGATCTTCCTGATCCAGGGATTGAACCTGGGTCTCCTGCATTGACCCAGGACACTTTACTAGGTCAGACGCTTTACCGTCTGAGCCACCAGGGAACTTGACTGGTAAAAGATGTGATTAAATATCTTGAGATGAGGAGTATCTTGAGATTATGCAGGCAGAGCCAATGTAATTACACGTGTTCTTATGAAAGAGACTGACAAGGAAATTTGACACAGGCAGAAGAGAAGACACACACACACATACACACACACACATGCGCGCACGCGCTCACACATGCACACAGAAAAGGTGATGTGAAGATGCAGAAAAGAAATGATGTAGCCACAGCCAAGGAATGCCAGCAGCCAGCTGAGGCTGGAAGAGCAGGGTCAGGACGTCACCAGGTCTCTGGAGGGGGCGTGGCCCTGGCTGACCCCTTAATGTTAGCCTGCGGCACTGCTTTCTTGCCCGTTGGTCTCTAGAGTGCTAAGCGAATGCTAAGTTGCTTCAGTCCTGTCTGACTCTTTGCAACCCTATGGACTGTAAACCATCAGGTTCCTTTGTCCATGAGGCTCTCCAGGCAAAGATATTGGAGGGTTGCCATTTCCTCCTCCAGGGAATCTTCCCTACCCGGGATGGAACCCTCATCTCTAATATCACCTGCCTTAGCTGGCGGGCTCTTTATCACTAGCGCCACCTGGGTAGAGTGTGGCAGCATACCTTGTTTTAAGTGACTAAGAAGCAAGTTAGATATGATAAAAGAGCTGTACTAGGTTTCATCACTTATTTAACCATCCAATCATTCTTATGCATAGCTTTAAATTTGGTGTATATTATTTGTATTTTATGCAATATTTTGCATATTAAATATACAAAGCATTGATTTTAAAATTGAGAATTATTTTATCAATCATAGAGCTTAACTAGAAAAGCTTAACTAGAAATAAGTGAAAGTGTTAGTCGCTCAGTCCTGTCCAACTCTATGCAACCCCACGGACTGTAGCCCACCAGGCTCCTCTGTCCATAGGATTCTCCAGGCAAGAATACTGCAGTGGGTTGCCATGCCCTCCTCCAGGGAATCTTCTTGACCCAGGGATAAAACCCATGTCTCCCGCGTTGCAGGCCGATTCTTCCCCATCTGAGCTACCTGCAAACCCCTAATTTTGTAGTAAGAACCCTCAAAGAAAAATCAGTACCGCCATAGAGGGCATTGCTATGCAAATACATGCTTTTTATAAAATCTGATGACAGGAACAAGAATTTTTTAATGAGGATAACAGGGAAGGTTTGATTACAAACCACAGATGCAGGATGTGTTTTTTAAGAAAGGAATGTTTCCAGTGGAGTGCTGGTAAATGTTTGATTCTGGAAGGTGGGTAAGGGAGAGGCAGAAAGAGTCCTGATTTGCAAAACGTGTTGATTTCCGTGATGTAAAAGTACTTAGTAAGGCTGATCTGAGGTCACTGGACAAATGGATAGGAGATATGCAAATTAGCCCCTGCAAACCTGTCCAGCTGGTTTTAATTCCAACCACTAGATAATTTTCACTTTTACCCTAGATTTCAAAATAGATATTCTGGAAATGGGCTTACCATGGTTGATTCTATTCAGAGTTTATTTTCATACATTGTTAGCTGTTTCTATGAGTAGTTATCTACGTGCTATTAAAAATGTCTAGCAATGCCCATGAATAAATAAAGCTTTGTAGAGACAATGTCAAAACAACCCAGTAACTAGACTTTATATTATTATTAAATCTTTTTTTTTTCTCCCTGAAAAGACACCGTGGAGGGAAGAGAGACCAATTGCAGGCAGGTTCAGAGAAGGCTTCATATTAAGTTGTGTCTTTGAGTTAGGTCTTTAGAAGAAAAAAAGTCCAAGTGATAAAGAAAAAAAAAATTAACACTTGATTCAGGGCATGAAGGGCAGGGAACTTTGAGTGGAAAATGAAACATTCGACTCAAATGCTCCAATTATTTCAGGGTGATAGCTCCAGTGGGGGTGTGGGGATTTGGCTGGTGTAGGGAGCAGCTTTGCATCAGGAGGGCTGGCTTTGAGGGCATTGTAGACATGGCCGTCTGGAAGACCTTTGTCATCGTTCAGTTGCTAAGTCTTGTCTGACTCTTTTGCAACCTCATACACACCAGGCTCCTCTGTCCATGGGGTTTCCCAGGCAAGGATACTGGAGTGAGTTGCCATTTCCTTCTCCAGGGAATCTTCCCGACCCAGGGATTGAAGTCGTATCTCTTGGGTCGCCTGCATTGGCAGGAGGTTTCTTTGTTGCTAGCACCACCTGGGAAACCCCATTTCTTCTTATGTGCTTTGCCTTCCTTTCTTTCTGTAGAGCCAACTTTCTGACCTGTATTATTTTCCTTCTCTTTAAAAAACAGGCAACAAATTTCCTCAATTTTTTTTGTTTGTCTGAGAAAGACTATTTATCATTCCCTTCCAAAGAGATTTTCACAGGGTACAGAATTCTAGGTTGGCGGTTTTGTTCTCTCGAAGCTTCAAATATCTTACCCACCCTTGTTTCGCTTGTGTGGTTTCTGAGGAGGTGTTAGATGTAATTCTTATTTTTGTTCCTCCATAGGTAAGATGTTTTTCCTTCTCTGGCTCCTTTCAAGATTTTTTCTCTATCTTTGATTTTCTGTTGTTTAAAAATAATATGCTGCTGTGTAGTTGGTCTGTCTTTGTATTTATACCGCTTGGTGTTCTCTGAACTTCCTGCATCTGTGGTTTGGTGTCTGACATTAAATTTGGAAAACAGTCGGCCACTGTTTCAAACACTTCTTTTCCCCTCCTTTTTCTTCTCCTTTTGGTATTCCCATGATGCACATTTTACACCTTTTATAGTTGTCCAGCGTCCTTGGATGTTCTGGGTTTTGTTTTGGCTTTTCTTTTTGGCTCTCTTTTCAGTTTGGGGATGTATATTCTAGTTCAGGGAATCTTTCCTCAGCCGTGTCCAGTCTGCTGCTGAGTCCTTCATGGGGTTCTTCACTTCTTTCAGTGTTCAGATCTCTAGCTTTGTGCTTCATTCTTAGAATTTCCATCTCTCGGCTTGCATTGAGTAACTGTTCTTACCTGCTGGCTGCTTTACCCACAAGTGTCCTTGGTGTATGAATCAGAGCTGTTTTAAATCCCCAGTCTGTTCATTCCACCATTCCCACTTTGTCTGACTCTGCTGCTTGCTCTGTTTCTTTAAACAGTGATATTTTTATATCATGGCATACATACCTTTTAAATATTTATTTTTATTTATTTATTTTTTGTCTTTATTATTTTCTTTCTNCTGTTCATTCCACCATTCCCACTTTGTCTGACTCTGCTGCTTGCTCTGTTTCTTTAAACAGTGATATTTTTATATCATGGCATACATACCTTTTAAATATTTATTTTTATTTATTTATTTTTTGTCTTTATTATTTTCTTTCTCCGTTTTATTTGTTTGTTTACTTTACAATGTTGTCTTCATTTTGCCATACATTGACATGAATCTGCCATGGGTGTAGACGTGTTCCCCATCCTGAACCCCCCTCCCACCTCCCTTCCCATCCCATCCCTCTTTCTTGAGAGCCACTCATGATACACAGAGTAAAAGGAGCTGCTGTGAGCAGGCATTAGGTGGGGTGGGATGGGGAGGCCTGTGTCAGTCCTGCAACAAGGGCCCAGTCTTTTAAAGCTGGGCCTGTGGGCTGTAAGCTTCCCAAGTGTGTCCAGGGCTTTACCCGTCTTAGGTGGGACTGGATAGCTCGAGGGGCTGTGGATGGCGACTGTCCTTCCCCAGGGCAGTGAGACCCTGATGACACCCAGCAGGGCTAAGCTCTGGAGGATAGTTTCTCCCAAGGGCAGAGCTTGTTGAGGACAGAGCTCCACAGTGGTCCCCTTTCCCTTCTCCTTGCTGGAAACCCAGTGGCTCCCCACCCTCACCCCCATGATATGGAACCTGCTCAACCTCCTGGAGGTAAATTTTACACTGTGTCCCACTACCCACAACTGGGTTTCTAACTCTCAGTATTGTTTGCACTGAGCCCCCAGAATTTCATCAATTACATACCAGGGTTTTCTACCCAAGGCTCGGGGTTCCTGAGGCCATTTCTGCTGAGGAATCACTGTGACCATGAGCCATGATCCCCTGGATTCATCTGTCTCTCCAAACTCTGGGCCAGCAGGTTGCCCTCTGTCCTTCCTGCTCTTTTCGATTTGAGAAGAGCTGTGGATTTTTCAATCTGTTCATTGTTTCCCAGTTGTTCCTGGGTCAGAGTATTGACAGCCAAGCCCCTCACATTCAGAGCCAGAAACCAGGAGTCCACACACAGCAGTGGGGTGGACACAGTGACCCAGCTTCACACAGCCTGACTCCACCCTCTTTGCTCTGCTTCAGTTGTGAGAGGATCCACCAGTAGGGTCCTGTGTGGTGCCGCCCCATGGAACGATATTCTGGGGAACATTCAGGAAGCATTTGTAGAGCAAATCCAGCACAAGAACCATCTGAAGGGGCAACACAGGGGGGACCCCAGGGACCCAATCAAGCTCATTCATAACCTAAAAGGATGAGGGGAGGGGCGGGGGGTGGATATCCTAACAAAAGTAAATGTTCAGAAGCATCTTGTTCTTAAAATATGCATTCAGAAAGTTGAAATTAACCTTCCCACTTCATCATCCCAGCTAGGAAATACCAAGAGAAAATGAAAGGAGGCAACATCAGGATCCTCTTCCCTCTCCACTCCATCCTCAGATCTTAAATCCAGACCTTAAAAGATGATGACATGAGTGCCCCAAGGGAGGAGGGCAATGGCCCAGATTAGGGTTCTGCCCAACTGGAACCGCTTGGTGTAAAAATCGTAATAATCCTCTGATCAGAAACACGTTATCCTGTTCTCCAGTTATTTGTGTTTAATTTTAGCCAGAACGACAGGTGTGGGGCCAGCCTGGCTGGAGACTGTCAAGGGAGACTCTGCTGAAACCCAGCAGCTGAGCAGGGGTCCTCCCTAACCCCACCCACAGGCAAGGTCCACTGAAGAAGATGCCAGTATTTTCATACCCGGAAATCCCTCTTCAAGCAAATGGATTCCAGTTAACCAGCAGAATCTGAACCAGGTTTCCTAGTCTGGGTTGACAGAGGTGCTATCACCAAGTTCACGTGAATCTCCCAGGGTACCTAGATTTTTTGGGCAGGGTACACAATAATGATTGATCCAACTTGATTTCCACCTGTCGTCGAATATCTTTGTCTTCTTGGACTGGAATTGGATGAATGTGTTAGTTGTTACCAGGTCCACTAGACCCATGGTTGGTTTCCTATTTCTCTAGAATTCTCAGTTGCCTGATAATTTTCACTTGCTCAGTTCAGTTCAGTTGCTCAGTCTTGTCCGACTCTTTGCGATCCCATGGACTGCAGCATGTCAGGCCTCCCTGTCCATCACCAACTCCCGGAGCTTACTCAAATTCATGTGCATCGAGTTGGTGACGCCATCCAACCATCTCATTCTCTGTCATCCCCTTTTCCTCCCACCTTCAATTTTTCTCAGCATCAGGGTCTTTTCCAATGAGCCAGTTCTTCCCATCAGATGACCAAAGTAGTCCTTTCAATTGTTGTTTGAAACAAGTCCTTTCACTTGTTATTTAGCAATTTTCCAGTCAAATTTATACTAAGAAGATGCCCCAGTTGAGTGTTTGAGGTTATTCACTCATCACATCAAAAATATTTCTAATAGATTGGGAGTTGCAACCTATTACTTTATTTTCTTATAAAAAAGCTTGAAGTGAAGTGAAGTCACTCAGTCATGTCTGACTCTTTGTGGTACCATGAACTGTAGCCCACCAGGCTCCTCCATCCATGGAATTTTCTAGGCAAGAGTACTGGAGTGGGTTGCCCTTTCCTTCTCCAGGGGATATTCCCAACCCAGGGATCGAACCCGGGTCTCCCGCATTGTGGGCAAACACTTTACTGTTTGAGTCACCAGCTGCTGCCGCTAAGCCACTTCAGTTGTGTCCAACTCTGTGACCCCATAGACCGCAGCCCACCAGGATCCCCTGTCCCTGGGATTCTCCAGGCAAGAACACTGGAGTGGATTCCCATTTCCTTCTCCAATGCATGAAAGTGAAAAGTGAAAGTGAAGTCGCTCAGTCGTGTCTTACTCAGCAACCCCATGGACTGCAGCCTACCAGGCTCCTCCATCCATGGGAGTTTCCAGGCAAGAGTACTGGAGTGGGATGCCATTGCCTTCTCCGCCCTGGTAGTTTAGTAGTTAAGAATCTGCCTTGCAACGCAAGGGACATGAGTTTGATCCCTGGTCGAGGAACTAAGATCCCACATACCTCAGAGCAACTAAGCCCAAGGCTCAAATACTGAGCCTGGCCACCAAAACTAGAGAATTTGTGCAACAAAGATTCTGCGTGTCCTAACCAAGACCTGATGCTGCCGAATAGATAGATAAATAAAAGAAAGTTTGGGAATGAAGAAACAAATTTTGTTGTTTTGTGTTTCAGTCCCTAAAGACTTCAAACTTCATAATAAATTCAATAAATTATCATCATACATTTCTGTCTGGAGCAGAAAGCAACTTTCCCTGTGACAATGGAAGACAGGTCATCCCTGGGTCCAAAAATGTCAAATGCTCTACGACCTGCTTCCATAGTTTGAAGGGAGATTCTTATTCATTACCAAAAAAAAAAATTTTTTTTTTTGCTTTTCTATTCAGGGACACAGTACGAGCCAAACTGCAACTCAGGGCTGTGGGGCGCACCTGTGCAAACAGACTCTCCCACCTGGAACTGCCAGAGCCCGGAGCCTGTGTGGCTGTCACCATCCACATGCGAAGTGTGGGAGGGAGGGAGCGCGGGCGGGCCTGGGCTGAGACTCTGCCCATGAGCTGGGGCTGAGGCTGGCTTCGCTGGCACTTGGCCGTGGGCCTCAAACCTTCAGTGGTTCTGACTACAAAAGCTGCTGCATGATACATTATCTTTCTATTTGCTTATTATTTCATTTTAACCAACTGTCTACAGCCACAAGGATTCTCACCTCTGCAACATTATCTGCCACCTGCAGTGGGAAACTTTGCTCCGATTTGGATGTTATCTGTGCTAGGACACACCCCCTCACTCAGTTCCATTTTAAGACAGATGATGAGAAAAACAGGAATATGGGTTTTCTCAAGAGGAGCATCTCAGGAACGTAAAACCGAACACATACTCAGAAGAAATGTCTGTTAGGCGTCAAGAAATAAAAATGAACAATACTTAAAATCATGAAGGAGGAGGAGGAAGACTCAGGAGACGGGGGGAGAGAAGAGAAACCTTAGATTTTAAGCCATTGTGACATGGTTTTCTTTCCTCATCGGTAAGAACAAAGTAAATATTAAATAATATCTTTTTATTACTCACACACACACAATGGGCAGCAACTTATTCCTTCACTTTGACAGATACCCATTTGGCACTTGCCATGTGCCAGGCTGGCTCTAAGCACTGAAGGTGCATCAGTGAACCACTCAGATGCAGGGCTCTGCCCCTCCTGGTGCTTCCTATCCCAGAGCAGGAAGACAAGCAAGTGAAGCATAACGAGTACTGGTCAGTGCTCAGTGCTACTGAGGATAATAAAACGGGGAGTGGCTATCTGCAAGGGCTTGCCAGGTAGCTCAGCTGATAAAGAATTTGCTTGTAATGCAGGAGACCCCAGTTCGATTCCTGGGTCAGGAAGTTCCCCTGGAGAAGGGATAGGCTATCCACTCTAGTATTCTTGGACTTCTCTGCTGGCTCAGACAGTAAAGAATCCACCTGCAATGCAGGAGACCTGGGTTCAATCCCTGGGTTGGGAAGATCCCCTGGAGAAGGGAAAGGCAACCCACTCCAGTATTCTGGCCTGGAGATTTCCATGGACAGAGGAGCCTGGTAGGCTAGAGTCCATGGGTCACAAAGAGTCGGACACGACTGAGCAACTAAGCACAGCACACAAATCAGGAAGAGTCTTCACCAGAAACTGAATCCTGCCAGAAACTTATCTTGAACTTTTCAGAGGCCAGAATCATGAGGAAATACATTTCTGTTGTCTAAGCCGCCCAGTTAGTTGGTGGTATTCTGTGACAACGGCCCAAGCAGACTTGATTTGGGTACCACGGCTGGGGTGGGAGGTGGGGTGGGAATGCTGCTGAAACAAATACCTAAATAGGAGCAGAGGCTTTGGGACTGGGAAGTGAGTAGAAGCCGGAAGAGTTCTCAGGTGCACGGGAGAGCAAGCCTTCACTTCTGTAAAGGGACTCCTGGTAGAAAGATGGATGTCAAAGGCAATGTTGATGACAGATGAGAAAGAAAACAGGGACCCTGGAGAGATAGTTTCCATCTTCTCAGAGAAAGAGGAAGAATGTTGGTGGAAAGGTGGACATGCAAAACCACCCTGGTGAGGTCTCAGGTGGAAAGGAGGAGCATGTTTCTGGAACTGGAGGAAAGGCCATCCACTCGGCTGAATTGTGTTTTAGCGTTTTGCAGAAGATAGAACTTGGGAATGATGGAACTGGATATTTAGCTTAAGTGATTTCTAAGCAAAATTTAGAAGGCTTGGTGCTAGTTTCCCCATACCACTTACAATAAAATGCAAGAGGACAGAGAGAGAAAGTGAGAAAAGTTTAAGCCAAGAAGAACCAGAGCATGAAGATTTGGAAAATTCTCAGCCTATTTATGTTGCAAAAAATGAGAAGAACATGTTCTTGGGACTTCCCTGGCAGTCCAGTGGTTAAGACTCTGCTTCCAACGCAGGGAGCGAGGGTTCCATCCCTGGTTGGGTGTCTAAGATCCTACCAAAGGAGACACAGACATAAAGAACAGACTTTTGGACTCAGTGGGGAAAGAAGAGGGTGGGATGAGTTGAGAGAAGCGCATCAAAACATATATATTACCATATGTAAAATAGATAACCAGTGTGAGTTCAACGAATGAAGCTGCTGTTGCTGCTGCTGCTGCTACTGCTAAGTTGCTTCAGTCGTATCTGACTCTGTGTGACCCCAGAGACGGCAGCCAACTAGGCTCCCCCATCCCTGGGATTCTCCAGGCAAGAACACTGGAGTGGGTTGCCATTTCCTTCTCCAATGCATGAAAGTGAAAAGTGAAAGTGAAGTCATTCAGTCTTGTCCCGACGCATGAAGCAGGACACCCAAAACCGCTGCTCTGGGACATCCCAGAGGGATAGGGTGGGGAGGGAGGTGGGACGGGGGTTCAGGATGGGAGAGATACATGAATATGGCTGATTCATGTTGATATATGGCAAAACCATCACGATATTGTAAAGTAATTATCCTCCAATTAAAATTGTTTTTTTTTTAATCCCCCTTGCAAAAAAAAAAAAGTTTGCATCAAAAAGTGAGAACATGTTCTAAAGAAAACACTAAGGGTGTGGCTGAAACATTCACCATTTGATAAGGAGATTAGCATGGATATGAACAGAAAGAGGAAGTCAGGAAGAGACGGGATTATACCAGCAGAAATACTGCCAAGACCAAGCATTGAGAAACAAAGATGAGATGAAGGAAGGCTGTTGGACACTGTGGATCCCACAGGACTGCACCACTGAGCTGCATATGTACGCTTCTCTTCAAGAAAAGAGAAGAATGACCCAGAGGTGATTCAGAGATCATCAGTCTGCCTCCATCTGGGTTTTGAAGGGTGCACTGTGGTTTCAACAGGTCAGGCTGCCACCACCCAAAGCCCCTGGGGGCAGGGTCACCTGGCAGAGCCTGGAGTAGGGGCAGACCCCCACTTAGTGGAGTCATGTACCCCTACCTAGAGCCATATGTGTGGCCAGAAGGCACAGCATTGAGCCAAAGAGGAAAACCCATGAGCCTTAAGATCTAATGGAATTCTCCTTGCTCGGTTTTAGACTTCCTTGGGACCCCAGAAGGCCAGTGGGGCTCAAGCAGAGTGAGTGAGGGCGACAGTGGTGAGGTCTGAGAAGAGACAGGAGTCAGATCATGAGGGGCTTAAAGAGCCCGTGTTTCTTCTTTATTATTCTGGCCATGATGCAGATCTTAGTTCCCAGACCAGAGATCAAATCCTTGGCCTCTGCCATGGAAGCATGGAGTTTTAACCCCAGAACCTCCAGGGAAGTCCCTCATGGTTCATTCATGAGTCTGTAGTGAGTTGATGTAATCCACACATGATGCTGGAGATACAATACAAATATCTTCAAATTAAAATAATAAAATATAAAGTTCTGAATATTAACAATCATATAAATAAATGTGAATCTGTTCTATCATTAAGTGAACTTACTTAAAGTGAACTTACTTAAAGAACTTACCTTGAGAATATATAACAAGATCNCTCCTGCGTTGTGCGCTCCCCTGCCGGCTCTGTGGAAAAGCATTTGCCTGCCAATGCAGGAGCCATGGGTTCGATCCCTGCTCTGGGAAGACCCCACACGCCCACGCAGCAGCTAAGCCGTGAACCACAACTCCTGAAGCTGTGCTCTAGAGCCTGAAGCCCACACCAGTAAGAAGCCTGAGCGCTGCAGCGGGAGAGGAGCCCGGCGCGCTGCAGCGGGAGAGGAGCCCGGCCCGCTGCAGCCAGAGACAAGCCCGTGAGCAGTGAGGACCCGGAGCAGCCACAAACATACAAACAGATAAAATTAACCCCCCACTGAGATACTGCCTGCGTATTGTCAGATGAGGGAGATGACTTCTAAAGTTAGCTATTCTTATTTGAACTCATGTCAGATTCTTCTACCTCAGCAAAATATTTCCTGTTATTCCATTTTCAACTATCTCTAAATTTTTCTTTACATTAATTTCATTTTGATGGTGAGATTTTTAATTTATTGAGTGTAGATTATGACTTATCAGGTAAAGGATAAATTACTGGGTTTTTATATCATCACAAATGATACCTTCAGAAAAAAAGGATTTTTTTTGGAGGGGGGCATTCATTTTCTGGTTTTGTCCTATGGCTAGTCATATAGAGATTCATATTACTTCACACAAACTAGGAATATAGGAATTGTTAATAATCAACTTTATTATTGACTTCTTTGAAAAACACCCCAAAAGTGTAAAGAATGTAAGAATTGAGATGCAATCCTCTTGAGAATATTTTTAGGGCTTGGGCGTGAAGCTGTTCTAGGCAGTGTTAAATAGTTTCCAGAAAAAAAAAAAAAAAAGGTAAAACTCTTTATATGGTCACAGGATCGTAGGCTGCCTGACCGCGTGGTTGGAATCTCAAAGTTAATTGCTTGCGGCTCCCTCGCCTGAGAGTTGACTGTAGCAAGGAACACATTTTGAATGGTCTAAAGAGAAGTGCTACCTGCAGCTAGGAATCCTGCTGTGTGAGGCTGTCTCTGCCACTGGAGACCAGGTACCACCATGACCCCATCTTCTCTGGCCGGTAGTGGAGGAAAGGCTCTGTGCAATCAGATAAGCCAATTAGTATATCCCTGTCCTGGCAGAAGAGGATGCTATGGGAGACTGTGAGGAAAACAGTGTGAGAAGGGGAAAAATGAATCTAGGCCTGGAATCAGAGTCTAGGCCAATTCTGATGAGACTATCTAAAGAATCTTCCGATTTTTCATGGGCGGGTCTCAAAGTAAAGAAAGAACAAAACTGAGTGCTAGGCTTGTGTGGGTGTCTTTTTATGAAACCGAAGATTCCAGAAGCAAGAGTCGGTGTTGTTTTACAGGGGGCTGGGGGAAGAAGATCAAATATAAACATGTGGATTTTTAGATGCTTGTGAGGCATTCATGAGGATCTGTCAAGTGAGATCCATGAGTCTGGCATGGAGAATTATCTTGGCTGCAGAAAACAAATGTAAAAATCTATTTGTGTTGTGCCCAAGGTCCGAGTACCCAAAACTGAAAGAATAAGACATCCACGGCAATGCAAAAGCATTAAGGGGTTTTATTGTTAGCTCGAGCTAGGGCTCCTGTCTCATCTAGTGCAGTGGAGTCTTGACGAGAGCCCAGAGCGCTGAATCACAGCTGCTTTTATACAGGCGGTTCTTAGTACAGCTGACGGTAATGATTGGCTGAGCTGTACACACGCAAGGTTTTCAAATCACACATATCACAAAATCTCATTGGTCAAATCACAAAATCTCATTGGCTCGGGTTTGAATCAAAATCCCAATTCTGATTGGCTCGTGTTTGGCGTGATTGGGACTTTCCCAGGGTGTGGTTTCCCGGAATCATGACTCAGATTTTATAAGAGTCTGAATCTTAGGCTTAGTATAGCTTGTTGAGCCTGTCATGGCTCTGGTCTGGCTCTAACAATTTGTGTGGTATTTAAAGCTTTAGAAAAGTATATGATCAGCTGGTAGGCTTTAGAGAGAGAGAAAGGAAAGCCCCTTCTTTTTGAAGGGGTTTAATCAGGGACAAGGACACAAAATTTGGCCAAGATGTCAAGATAAGAGCCAAACCTCTTCCCCAGCCTCTTCTGAATGGACCCAGGAGAGCAAGTGAATTCCAAACATGGCCAGACTGGACAGATTAAAGAGTTGACAAGACTAGGTTGGAATGAAATCCCATCCATGGAGTGGGCTTGGCAACCAAGACACCGACTCAGTTGCAGGAGATGGGAATTTTAGTCTGGGAGGCACACTCACGCACATACCCTTCCATCATCCCCCACCCACCCATACACACAGGCCAGCACACCAGGGGCAGAGTTGTGTAGCAGAATCAGGAATGGGTTGTGATGGGTGGAGCTTAGTAAGAAGCTGTTGGCTTCGATGACCCCAGGACAGCCACTGCTGACTAGGAGAACTCAAGCCTTGAGTGACCTTCCTTCCTGCTGGGAAGTCCTCGGTGCCCAGGAGTTCAGCACAGGGTCACTGTCACCGGTTCTGAATTCAATGACTAGGTAATGCTACCGTTCTCGCTACAGAAGTCACCCTGGCACGTGGATTGCAATGTCCACCAAAGTGGACATCACATCCCTGCATCCCGGGGACCCCTCCTGTGAATGTGCTTGTTCCTCTTCTCATCCTCCACCCCGAACGCACTCGAGTTGATAACTTCATTGTCAGGCAGCTCATATCCTTTGCCCCACAAAACCACACCAAGAGTTTAGCTTCACACCTACAGTAAAATCCACAACCTCAAGGGCTCCTAACATTCAGGTGCCTGGCCCACCATGCCCCTTCATGGTATCCACGCCACCTCCCTGACCTTGGGAACAACTGCCCCGTCCTACGCTTAGCTGCGCTAACGTCTTCCTTTGGGCTTTTGCTTTCTCAGTTCCCTTTACGCTAATTGCACTTGAGCCTACCTAGCCTTAAGGCAAGGCGTGTTCTTCCCTTGGGTTTCAGCATAAATATCTTTTTCTCAGTGGGGTCTTACTGAACTTCTTACTTAAAATAGTCCCCCTCTTTCAATTCCTCAGCTCACTTTGTGCTTTGCAGTAGTCTATGTACTACTACATGTTGACTTGCTAAATATCTCCCTTATCATTAGACTAAGAACTCCATTAAGGGCAAGAATTATGGAGTTTCTATTCACCATTATATTCTCAATATTTGGCATATGGGATATTAACATTAAATAATGGCTACCAAAAGAATAAATAAACACATGAAGAAGTGAATGAGTGAATTAATCAACAAACAGAGGAAAAAACTTTATCATTAACATCTGGATTTTTAGGGCATGAACGTAAGCCATAGGCAACAATAGTAGGGTTCAGGCAGTCAACTTTTTTCTGTGCTGTGTGAAACAACAAAATGTTGTTAATAGACCTACTTCAGTAAGTAAAGTGTCACGACAACATCTGTTCCTGAATTTTGATGTTTTTGAGACTTGATTTAGGTTTTTTTTTGTATTGTTCTAAATTTTAAACTACAGTTATGATAGCTAAAGCATTTATATTTTAATTGATCTAGAAATTTACTTTTATTTTCAACAAGTTATGCCCAACCAATAAAGTGTAATTCATTTGTTTACTCTAGCCTGAATGTGATTCTAATTTAACAACTTACTAAATTTCCCTACTCCTTTCAGAATTGAGAAAACCTAATTGTTCTCTTTCTTCTAGCAAATTACTTGTGAATTCCAACTTTAGTCTGAGTTTATTATTAAGAAGCAAGAACAGATATGTTTGGACAGTAGATTCTGCACTGCTTCCAGTTTTTAAAACTCGTTTTCACATTAAATTTATATGAAGGACCAAGAGAAGCAAGTGAGGAATGGGGCCAGTGTTTTGCTCTGGGACTGATAATATTTGTAGG
Source organism: Neotragus pygmaeus (assembly GCA_006410875.1). NCBI lineage: Eukaryota > Metazoa > Chordata > Mammalia > Artiodactyla > Bovidae > Neotragus > Neotragus pygmaeus. The sequence goes on along the minus strand of SJYV01004350.1, from coordinate 11,377 downwards.
AATAGTTGTTATAAAGCCTAGTAAAATCTGTGGTCTGAGGAAGAAGAAAAAAAAAAAAACATGTCAGCCACTTTTTGGTTCAAAATAAATTTCTTTGAAGTCACAAGTCATCTTGACTTTTGTGCATGCTAAGTTATGTCTAATATATGACAAGGACTTTAAATAATGTTAAAAAATGGAAAAGAGTCTTATCATTTCAAAACTCAAACAATGATGTAGGCAGTCTTCATGCGTACATATAGCCCCAATATGCATGGATCTCAGTAACTGTGGTTTAGTTATGTAACACTCGTCCCCAAATGACATGGCTCAAATTTCAGTTACCAGGGAGTATTAACTGTGAATAATGGTACAGAGTCACATTCTGCTGCCAGCTTTTCAGTTCACAAACCACTTTCTAAATAGCAGGCACAAATCATGTTCATGAGTGCCCAGCCATGGGTTGGCATCTGGTCACCACGCATCCATCTATGATATTATTTGTCCACACACAGACAGGAGAGTATGTAACTCTGTTTCTTCCTTGCCTCCTAGGGATAAATATACGTGATGTTTGACAAAGCACATCATCAAAAGAGAGACTTAGACAGCAAAAGGTGACATTTTGTTAAAAAAAAATGCAACAAGATCACACTGGTAGTGAAATTTGCTCAGACGGAAGTGTGGATGTATGAGTACCACAGAAGTGCGGGGTGGGTACCACTGTGCACCCAGAGGGACTTAGTGATCTTACCAACACGAGTGAAAGGATGTGAAGATGATGATAAAGATGAAGATTTCCTACGGGAAGAAACACCAGCAAAGAATTCATATTCAAGGGATTCTTGGAGATAGTTCATGACTTTGAAAACGTCAAGGGTAAAATGCCGGAAGGTGAACCAAACTTAGGAATATGAAGACTCACTAAGACATAGAAAAGATATTCTGTGTCTTACATATATGCTACATTATGGTCTGGGATGAAGACAAGCACTGTCTAAACTACTGCTGAAGATGGTTTACAATGAAATGGGCGCATGCTCAGTCGTATCCAACTCTTCACAACCCCAGGGACTGTAGCCCGCCAGACTCCTCTGTCCATGGAATTCTCCAGGCAAGAATACTGGAGTGGGTGGCCATGTCTTGCTCCAGGGGAACTTCCCGACCCAGGGATCGAATCCAGGTCTTCTGCACCTACCACACTGGCAGGTGGATTCTTTTACCACTCCTAGTCTTTTAAATTATGGTGCTATAAATAAATATTAATTGCACTGTTTTCATTTTCCATACATTTATAACTAATAAGAAGAGGTGTTAATGTTTTAGAGAAAACCTTTGAAAATGATAAGAAAAATCATACTTTTCCCACTGATTATTAAGATCACTTTGTACACTTTCTGTTTGTGCATCTTATCCACAGTCGGACACTCTTATGGAAAATAGGGACTGCCTGCACTAATTTCTTTATTGCATGTGAGTCATCAAGAATCAAGTTCAGCATATTTTATCAAGGAACAGGTATTGGGTGGTTTCTAAATCATCACTAGTCACACTTACACAATAAAGAGTCCCCAGTTTTGATGTGGTTTGGAATTTACAGATGGCCTACAATTAAGACAATTACTAATAAAAACATTTTAATATGAACAATAACTGATCCACATTTCAGGACTAACAAAGTCCATGGAGTCTGATCACATATAATTAGAAAATATATCATGTTGCAATGCTTGAAGAAAAAAAACTAATTTAGGAAGCATAATTGAAGTTTTGAAAGACATATGTAGAAGTTATAATTTATTATTTTGAAAAAAAAAAAAAAGATTCATTCACATTTTTGCCTGTACCAAGAAAGATTTTATAATTTGGGGGGGAAAGTTATAAAATATTACCAAATCTTCTGAGGTCGTAAATAAATTAATTGTGCAAGGATTTGTTCCAATTATAGAAGCAAAGGGGTAAACTAATAATACATTTCAGGGGTAAAGAAATACAAGCGACGGCTTATGTTAGCCTTTATATTGGCCTAATGTGCTAAGTTGCCTCAGTCGTGTCTGACTCTTTGCGACCCCAGGACTATAGCCCACCAGGCTCCTCTGTCCATGGGATTCTCCAGGCAAGAATACTGGAGTGGGTTGCCACGCCCTCCTCCAGGGTATCTTCCCGACCCAGGGATCGAACCTGCATCTCTCATGTCACCTGCACTGGCAGGTGGGTTCTTTACCACTAGCGCCACCTNCCAGGCTCCTCTGTCCATGGGATTCTCCAGGCAAGAATACTGGAGTGGGTTGCCACGCCCTCCTCCAGGGTATCTTCCCGACCCAGGGATCGAACCTGCATCTCTCATGTCACCTGCACTGGCAGGTGGGTTCTTTACCACTAGCGCCACCTGGGAAAGCAGTGCCAAGGCTGGAAATGAAACGGAGCTAAGATGGTTTAAGAGACTATGATGAACAGTTTGGACAGAATTAGAAGAACCAGTGAGGACTGCCGACGCAGCCAGAGATTAGCAAAGGGGAGAAGACTTTCTCACCCTTGGTGTTAAGAGACGACTCTGTGTTAACAGCCCAGTGAAGGGACACATTGCCCCAAAGCCTTGGCCCTGGGAGACCCAGAAACACGGCCTAATGCAGAACGAAAGGCACTCAGGCCTGGTTCTCCTCACAGTCTTGTGCAGGTGGACTCCACGGGCTCAGACCCACTGGGAGAAGCCAGCCGAGAGAACCCATGATAAGCCCACGATGAAGTCAATGTGCCAAGGCCCTAAGCAGGCCAGACAAAAAAGTTAGCTCCAGGGCTGTCAAACAGAATAACCATCAGAACAACCTACATCATAATCAGACCTTACAACACCCTCTTGTGCTGCTTCGGAAGAAGACCGAAAAACATCTTAGTATTTGAAAGAAAGCAGACCCCAGTTCGATTCCTGGGTCGGGAAGGTCCACTGGAGAAGGGATAGGCTACCCACTCCAGTATTCNTTAAATAGTTTATCAGCAAAGTCTTTTGGTAATTTAGAGGAATTAGCAGTGAAGATCCAGGGTATCTTTTAGAAAATAGCATTTTTACTTTGGTTGAACTTAAAGGCTGTTAGGAGAACTTCTTAAGCAGAAAAACATAAAATACAAACAGTCACTAACTCTTTATTCACCTGGTTCATATCATAGCCAGCTAATTGTCAATCCTAAATTCTTCCAGTTTTACTGAGATTTGATTGATATACAACACTGTTTAAGGAGTACAGCATAATGATTTGACATATATACATCGTGAAATGATTACCACAGTAGTTAATGACCATCCTTCATCTCATATAGCTACAAAATAAAAGAAAAAGAATTTTTTCCCTTGTGATGAGAACTGTTAGGATTTTGGTCTCTTAACAACTCACGTATATAACATACAGCAGTGTTATTTATATTTATCATGTTATACATTACACCCCTAGCACTTATCTATCTTATAACTTGAAATTTGTACCTATCAACTACCTTCGTATAATTCCACCTCCCCGCTGGTAACCACAAATCTGATCCCTTTTTCTGTTAGTTTGTCTGTCTGTTTGTTTTGAAAGTATAACTTCATTATGTAAGTTCCTGGTGCACAGGATTTGTGCCAGGCTCCTCTGTCTCTGGGGATTCTCCAGGCAAGAATACTGAAGTAGGTTGTTGTGCCCTCCTTCAGGGGATCTTCCTGACCTAGGGATCAAACCCCCATCTCTTATGTCTCCTGCATTGGCAGACAAGTTTTTTTTTTTTACTACTAATACCACCTGGAAATCTACTGGTGCACAGCATAGTGATTTTTATATATTACAAAACAATCATAACAAGTCTAGTTACCATCTGTCATCAAATATATTACATTATTATTGACTATATTCTCTAAACTGTATACTTCACACCCAAGACTTCATTGCAGTACTGTTTACAACAGCTAGGACATAGAAATAATCTAAATGTCCATCGAGAGAAGAATGGATAAAGAAGATGTGGTATATATACATAATGGAATATTATTCACCAATAAAAAAAGAATGAAATTGGGTCATTTATAGAGATGTGCATGGGCCTAGAAACTGTCATACAGAGCAAAGTAAGTCAGAAAGAGAAAAACAAATATTGTACATTAATGCATATATGTGGAAAACNATACATAATGGAATATTATTCACCAATAAAAAAAGAATGAAATTGGGTCATTTATAGAGATGTGCATGGGCCTAGAAACTGTCATACAGAGCAAAGTAAGTCAGAAAGAGAAAAACAAATATTGTACATTAATGCATATATGTGGAAAACAGAAAAATGTGATTGTTGTTATTCAGTCACTAAGTCATGTCCAACCCTTTGCAACCCCATAAACTCTAGCATGCCAGACTCCTCTGTCTTCCACTATCTCCTGAAGCTTGCTCAAATTCATGTCCATTGAGTCAGTGATGCTATCTAATTATCTCATCCTCTGCCACTCACTTCTCCTTTTGCCTTCTATCTTTCCCAGCATCAGGGTCATTTCCAGTGAGTTGGCTCTTTACACCAGGTGACCAAAGTATTGAAGCATCAGCTTCAGCAATAGTCCTTCCAAAGAATATTGAGGGTTGATTTCCTTTAGGATTGGATGATTTGATCTCCTTTCAGTCCAAGGGACTCTCAAGAGTCTTCTCCAGTACCACAGTTCTAAAACATCAGTTCTTTTGTGCTCAGCCTTGTTTATGGTTCAACTGTCACATCTGTACATGATTCCTGGAAAAATCATAGCTCTGACTATACAGACCTTTGTCAGCAAAGTGAAGTCTATGCTTTCTAATATGTTGTCTAGGTTTTTCATAGCTTTCGTTCCAAGGAGCAAGCATCTTTTAATTTCATGGCTGCAGTCATAGTCTGCAGTGATTTTGGAGCCCAAGAAAATAAAGTCTGTTTGTTTGCAAAGCAGAAATACGAACACTGACTTAGAGAACAAATGTAAGGATACCAAGGGAGAAGGGGGAGGGTAGGATTAATTGGGAGATTGGGACTGATGTATCTACTACACAATTGATACTATATACAAAATAGATCAGAGAAGGCAATGGCAACCCACTCCAGCACTCTTGCCTGGAAAATCCCATGGCTGGAGGAGCCTGGTAGGCTGCAGTCCATGGGGTCGCTGAGAGTCGGAGACGACTGAGCAACTTCACTTTCGCTTTTCACTTTCATGCATTGGAGCAGGAAATGGCAACCCACTCCAGTGTTCTTGCCTGGAGAATCTCAGGGATGGGGGAGCCTGGTGGGCTGCCGTCTATGAGGTCGCACAGAGTCAGACACGACTGAAGCAACTTAGCAGCAGCAGCAGCATAAAATAGATATTTAATAGGAACCTACTGTATAGCTTCCTTAGTGGCTCAGATGGTAAAGCGTCTGCCTGCAATGCTGGATACCCGGGTTCGATTCCTGGGTCGGGAAGATCCCCTGGAGAAAGAAATGGCAATCCACTCCAGCACTTTTGCCTGGAAAATCCCATGGACGGAGGAACCTGATAGGCTACAGTCCATGGGGTTGCAAAGAGTCGGACAAGACTGAGCGACTTCACTTTCACT
>SJYV01004348.1:0-28114 GCA_006410875.1 Neotragus pygmaeus | reverse complement strand
CTTTTCATACTGTTCATGGGGTTCTCAAGGCAAGAATACTGAAGTGGCTTGCCATTCCCTTCTCCAGTGGACCACGTTCTGTCAGCCCTCTCCACTATGACCCGCCTGTCTTGGGTTGCCCCACAGGCATGGCTTGGTTTCTCTGAGTTAGACAAGGCTGTGGTCCTAGTGTGATTAGATTGACTAGTCTTCTGTGAGAACGGTTTCAGTGTGTCTTCCCTCTGATGCCCTCTTGCAACACCTACCATCTTGCTTGGGTTTCTCTTACCTTGGGTGTGGGGAATCTGTTTAGGGCTGCTCCAGAAAATCACAGCTGCTGTTCCTTACCTTGAAAGGTAGGGTATCTCCCTACCACCACCGTTTCTGACCTTCAATGTGGGATAGCTCCTCTAGGCCCTCCTGCGCCTGCGCAGCCACTGCTCCTCGGGTTGCTCCTCCCGGCCGCCGACCCTGGCCTCAGGCATGGGTGGCTCCTCCTGGCTGCCGACCCTGCTCTGGGGGCTTGGGGTGACTCCTCAGGGTCTCCGCCCCTGACCTCAGGTGTGAGGTGGCTCTTCCTAGCTGCCACCTCTGGCCTCGGTCTTGGGGTGGCTCCTCAGGGTCACCACCCCTGGTCTCCAGTGCGAGGTGGCTTCTTCTAGCCGCCCCTGACCTCTGATGCGGGGTGTCTCCTCCCAGCCTCCCCTGGCCTTGAACGTGAGGTAGCTCCACCCAGCCACCGCCCTGTCTTTGGACGCGGGGTGTCTCCTCCCGGCCGCCACTGACCTCGGACGTGGTGTAGGTTCTCTCCGCCGCGCTTAGTGTGCCGGCCTGGCTCTCGCCAGCCGCTCTTATCCAATTCTACCACACCGCTTACAAGTGGAGTGACCTTGCCAAAATTATTTAATAACCTCCCTCAACCTGTTTCCTTATTTATAAGAAGAGGAAAATAATACATAACCAAGGTGTAAAATGCTGAACTTAGTACCTTCTCAGGGAAACAGTGCTAATTAAGAAGTAGAGAGGATGATGATGAAGCCTGGGAGACTACAGGTAGGGTCACGCATGAGTTTCCTTTCTCTCCACTTTGTTTAATTTTTTGTAAAATATACTTTGTGTGATCTTCTGTGGGATAACAAAATTTCATAAAACATTACTGACCAAGTAGATGTATTTCTCAGGAATATAATAATCAATACTTCCTCATAAATTTTCATATTTGATATCTATCAAATTCTTTTCTTAGTTAAAGTTGTCTGCAATTAAAATGCCCTTAGAAAGTAAGAATTACAAATGAAAATGGTAGACTATAACACTTATGTTTTAATTAAAAGAATCACTATGGTTGAGTTAGGTTATTTTATGGAAGACCTAAATAAACATTCCTCCAAAAAAGACATACAGATGGCTAAAAAATATGTGAAAAGGTGCTCAACATTAATAATTATTGTGTACATGCTCAGTCACTCAGTTGTGTCCAACTCTTTGTGACCCTGTGGACACATGGAAACACGCCAGGCTCCTCTGTCCATGGGATTATACCTGCAAGACTACTTGAGTGTGTTGCCATTTCCCCCTTTGGGGGATCTTCCTGACCCAGGGATTGAACCCTTGGTTCTTGTGGCTACTGCATTGACTGGTGGATTCTTGACCACTGAGCCACCTGGGAAGCTCTTAATAATTATTAGAGAAATGAAAATCAAAACTACAATGAGGCATCACCTCATATTGGTCAGAATGACCATCATGAGAAAAAAAATCTATAAACAATAAATGCTGGAGAAGGTGTAGAGAAAATGAAACCCTCATGCCCTATTGGTGAGAGTGTAAATTGATACAGTTACTATGGAGAATAGTATGGAGGTTACTTAAAGCTAAAAATAAAACTACCACATGACCAAGCAATCCCATTACTAGGCATATATTCAGAGAAAACCGTAATTCAAAATGGCACATGCACCCCAGTGTTCATTGCAGCACTATTTACAATAGCCTGAACATGGAAAAAATCATAAATGGCCATCAGTAGAGGAATAGATAAAGAAACTGAAGTACATATATACAATAGAATATTATTCAGCCATAAAAATGAATCAAATTGGGTCATTTGTAGTGGTGTGGATGGACCTAGAGACTGTCACACAGACACACAGAGTGAAGTAAGTCAGAAAGAGAAAAAATATTAATGAATATATGTTGAATATAGAAAAATATTATAGATGATCTTATTTGCAAAGCAGTAGAGACACAGATGTAGAGAACAAATGTATGTATTCCAAGGGTGGGGGGAACAGGGAGGGAAAAATTGGGAGATTAGGATTGACATATATACACTATTGATGTTATATATAACATAGACAATTAATGAGACCCTATTATATAGCACAAGGAACTCTACTTGATGTTCTATGGTTACCTAAATTGGGAGGAAACCCATAAAAGCATAGATATGTTAGGTAGTCAGAATAGGAAAAAAGAATCCAGAATGACGGTGGCAAAAAGATAAAGAAGGAAAAAGCCCATGAATATAGAACAAAGGAAGGTCTGAGGACTGGAGTGAGAACCTCAGGTGAAACAAACAGTCCTCCTGGCTAGCCAAATTTACCTAGGGCAAGGCTCAGGGGAAGGAGAAAATACATAAGAGGAGCCAAAATTGATCTCTTCTCTTTTCTCTTCGATTCTTTTGGGTTGGCCCACCCTCACACCTTAAGAATGTATTTTCCTTTGCTTACCAAATAACACTGAGCTGTAAAACTGGTCTGCCATTTAAACTGAGCTGTAACCAAGCTGTAACTCTGGTCCACTGCTTCAAATTTTTGTTGTGGCAAAACAGAACTGAGGTAATTACACACACACTCCCCTACATTTCTGGTGCCATGACTCAGATTTAACTTGGTTGAAACAACTTCATCTCAGCCCTCTCAAGGTAGAGGCCAAACATAGCAGAAGCCCAACTGGGCAAAAGCTCCCGCTGTGGAAGCTGAATGCAAAGAAAACCCAGCACAGTAGAAGTGACAAGAAACCCACATGCTGGAAACCAGGACAGCAAAAACAAACTCGGCAGAAAGCTCACGTGACTCAGTCTCAGATTCCAGAAAACCTCAGGTTAAGGTAGGAGGTCCTTGCTAATATGGCTGGAAGTACATATGGCCAACAAAATCTTAATTCCTTTACAATCTCTCCTTTTTTGTTTCCTCGAATACCATGTGAACAGGTGAGTGGCAGTGGGTGCAACTGAGGGACTCTGGCAGGGGCTACTCCCCAGTGTGTCCTGAAGGCTCCAATATCTGCTATGCCCTAGTGGCTGTTGCCCAAGCCAGTGAGGGTTCCTCTATCCTTAGTATTCTTTGTGCCAAGGATAAGGGCAATGAAAACTGAGGGCACAAGTCAGATATTTAGCAGATTTTCTAGCAGGTTGTGAAAAGGATTCCTCAGCACATTTTCCCCACTGCTTTTCCCTCCTGTTCTTCAGCTCCTCTCCCCATCTTTGCCACTGCTTACAAGCCTTGTGGAGGTCACCATCCCTCCTGAAGGGGAAAAGTTTGTGTTTGAAACTGTTTACCTAAGATTGGGACTCAAACCCACGTGGCAGGGACTCTGTGTGATGCTTTGTCACTCAGTTGTATCCTACTGGGACTTGAGCCCAACCAAAAGCAGTGGTGCCTGGTTTCAGGACCTAATGAACTCAAAGCTATGGTTTTTCCAGCACTCATGTTTGGATGTGAGAGATGGACTATAAAGAAAGCTGAGCACTGAAGAATTTATGCTTTTGAATTATGATGTTAGAGAAAACTCTTGAGAGTCCCTTGGACTGCAAAGAGATGAAACCAGTCAATCCTAAAGGAAATCAGTCCTGAATATTCATCGGAAGTACTGATGATGAAACAAACTCCAATGCTTTGGCCACCTGATGCGAAGAATGGACACATTGGAAAAGACCCTGATGCTGAGCAAGATTGCAGGCAGGAGAAGGGGATGACAGAGGATGGGACGGTTGGATGGCATCACTGATTCAATGGACATTAGTTTGAGCAAGCTCCAGGAGTTGGTGATGGTTAGGGAATCCTGGTGTGCTGCAGCCCATGGGGTCACAAAGAGTCAGACACGACTGAAAGACTGAACTGAACTGAATGAAGCTCAGGTTCTTGACGTCTCACTGAAAATAAATTCAGTGAGAGACACAGCAATAGATAAGAGGTGGACTTGTTCAGATTTAGAGAGAAGTACACTTCAAGAGTGTGGGCCATTACAGAGTGTGAGTGCAGTGGCCATGGAATGTGATGTTAGTTTTCATGAGCTGGATGATTTCATATGCTAATGAGTGGAGGATCATTTCAACAATCAGGGAACCACCCACCCCTTGGTCTTTTGATCGTGATTTGGAACTGTCCTGGCACCTCTGGGTGTGTCATTTAGCTTGCAGATTGAGAATCAAAGTTTAGTTGCATTTGACTTGTCATCTTGGACCCATTTGATTTTAATCGGTTTGTTATTCCTTTGGGTAGATGGGGAAACAGTGGAAACAGTGGCTGACTTTATTTTTCTGGGCTCCAAAATCACTTCAGATGGTGATTGCAGCCATGAAATTAAAAGACGCTTACTCCTTGCAAGGAAAGTTACGACCAACTTAGACAGCATATTAAAAAACAGACACGTTACTTTGCCAACAAAGGTTAATCTAGTCAAGGTTATGGTTTTTCCAGTGGTCATGTATGGATGTGAGAGTTGGACTATAAAGCAAGCTGAGTGCCAAAGAATTGATGCTTTTGAACTGTGGTGTTGGAGAAGACTCTTGAGAGTCCCCTGGACTGCAAGGAGATCCAACCAGTCCATCCCAAGGGAGATCAGTCCTGAGTGTTCATTGGAAGGACTGATGTTGAAGCTGAAATTCCAATACTTTGGCCACCTGATGGGAAGAGTTGACTCATTGTAAAAGACCCTGATGCTGGGAAGGATTGAGGGCAAGAGGAGAAGGGGATGACAGAGGATGAGATGGTTGGATGGTGTCACCAACTCGATGCACATGGGTTTGGGTGGACTCTGGGAGCTGTTGATGGACAGGGAGGCCTGGTGTGCTTTGTTTCATGAGGTCGCAAATAGTCAGACATGACTGAGTGACTGAACTGAACTGAGCTGATGTCATTCTTTCAAAAGTTGTGCCCTGCCCCCTTTGCTCCTGTTTCATGCTCTTTTCCCAAGCCCTATCCAGGCCCACAATGTTGCCTTGACAATCTTCTGGAGGGACAACCAGGAAATAGCTGGCTTTTGAGAGGGAAATACTGTATAATATCCAGTCTATCTAGGTATTTTAGCATTCATCTTCTATGTTGCCTACAACATGTGCAACAATAGCATCTCTCAGTGAATGCACTAGGGTGGGTGACAGGTACATAATGCCTGCTAGAAGTCCATCTATTGCTGGCATCCCTTCAATGGAAATTGGGCTTCCAGGGACAATGTTTGCCAATTGGGAGTTAGACCTGAAGGCCATTTGGGCCCCAACCCTTACCACCCTTCTCCTAAAGCTACAAACATATCCCCTGGATCAAATCTCCACTTCACTTTTATGGAACATTTGGTCTGTTGCCTTTTATCAATTTGTTCTTAAGCCACTTACTAACTCTTACAGCCAGGACCCTGCCACCTTGTAGGCAACGTCCCGCTCATTATTAAAATACTCTTAATGCCCCTAACAGCATCAGATAACCCACTCCTTTGTCATTACTTCTGTTATCACCTAAAGTGTGTCTATGACAATGAGATGTTTAGCACTGGAAACATCCTAAGCTGTTCTTATGGAGGACTGGGAAGGAAATCAATGACTTAGATTCCCTCAGAGCAACAAGAGGGTAAGGCTTATGGCTGTTTCACCAGGTTCCCAGTCTCAGGGCTTGGAGTGCTTTACATCATGTTATCTATTCCCATCCATGGTGGACCAAACACCACTGAGTTAAGATTACAACCCTTAATCCTACCCAGCAGTGGTCATGCTGAAGACCTTGGGGATGCCCAACTCCAGTCAGGGGGTCCCAGGAGGTTGACCTACTTCGACCTGCCCAGAGATTTAATCTCAAGAGGACTGTCACACCTCAGCCTGCCTGGGGATCTGCACCCTGACCCGAGTACATCTGACTCTCAGGCTGTAACAGTACTGGGTGGGATAAGCTTCAGAAAGACTCACCCCTAAAAATGCCCACCAATAAAATAGAAGAAGGTCTATTAGTTTTGTTTTTTTTTTTCCTTTCCTCCCTGTCATCACGGTCTTTCAGATGGGAAATAACCAATCCACTTCCTGATAGATGCCCTTGAGATGCATCCTTGGTAACTGGAAGCTGTTCGATCCTTTAACTCTAAGGAGAAGTGGCTTAAAATTCTTTTGTGACACTACACGGCTGCAGTATCCTCTGGAGCATAAGGAACACTGGCCTGAAGATGAGAGTTTAAATTACAATACCAGCTAGACTTATTCTGCAAAAGACAAGGGAAATGGACAGAAATCCCCTATATCCAAATTTTCTTCTTACTAAGAGATGTGAAGGAACTCTGTCTTAAGTATGGGATTGTTATATGCCCTAAAAGGGAGCCTACTAGGCAAATGGTGTTAAGCAGACAACCAAGAGAAGGAAGCTGTCCATGATGGTTCACATCCCACAGCTCCCAAGTTATTTGGTCCTCCTTCCTTGTATTCAAATGTGCCCCCATATCTGGGAGCACCACCCCACAAAAGCCAACTCAAGTATGTCCTTTAGTTGAAACTGAAGGAGAATTTGGGCCAACCTGGGTCTATAAGGCTTTCTCCCTCTTAGAACGAAGACAGATGAAACAAGACCTGGAAAGCTATACAGATGACCCAGGCAAATATATAGATACATTCCAACACATTACCTTGGCCTTTGACTTNCTGAAGGAGAATTTGGGCCAACCTGGGTCTATAAGGCTTTCTCCCTCTTAGAACGAAGACAGATGAAACAAGACCTGGAAAGCTATACAGATGACCCAGGCAAATATATAGATACATTCCAACACATTACCTTGGCCTTTGACTTGATGTGGAAGGACATCATGGCTGTATTTAGTTAAACTTTATCTGATCCTGAGTATGCTAGGGTATTAAAGGAAACCCAAAGGTATGCTGTAGGGCTTCACATGTCAAGTAATGAATACTCAGTGAGGGAAACTGTGGTTCCCTCCTCAGATCCTAGTTGGAATTATAACGACCCTGAGCACATCATGGAAAGGGATCATTTTCTGATCTGTGTAAAAGCAGGACTAAAAGCAGCCTAGCAAAAAGTAATCAGCTATGCCCATGCCTCAGCAATAACTCAAGAGCCCAATGAGAACCCATTGTCTTTCTGGAATGGCTAAAAGAGGTCCTCCAAAAGTTTACCAGTCAGGACTTAGACTCTTAAGAGGGACAGGTGATTTTTAACAAATTCTTGTCTCAAAGTGCATCAAATATCAGGATAAAGTTATAACAGCTACAGCAGCAGGACCTTGCTGCCTCTTTAGATAAAATGGTCCAGATAGCCACCAATACCTTTTATAACAGAGAATAGGAGAGGGAGGCCAAGGTCCAGGAAAAGGAGAAAAGAAAAGAGACAAGGCATGCACAGTTGTTGGCTGACTGCCAGGGAAGCCCTAAGGCAGACCCCCGAGTCCTAAAAAGACAAGGCATGAGGCATATGTCTAATTTGTAGACAGACAGGATATTGGACTAAAGAGTTTCCAAACCAGGGAAAGTCTCCTAAAATGGTTTGCTACAAATGCCATCAATTGGGACATTGGGTGGCACTCTGCTCTTGAGGCACAAGAGCCTCAAGGTCAAGGGCCAAGCCTTCCCTCACGGTGGTTCATCAGGACTGAAGCAGCCCAATCCAGCCAGCCCGCCTGTCACAGATAACTATCACAGTTGCCAAGGGTGCAACTGGATGCGGCAAGTAGGTATGAGAATTTCATGGTTGACTACCTACTCTGTCTTGACCTCCTATTCTGGACCCTTCTCCTCCCAAACCTGTACCATTTTGGGTGCTACAGGAAAAACAATTACAAAAAGATTCACCTGAGCATTTCTTTGTTGCTTGGATGGACAAATATTTTCCCACTAGTTTCTGGGGGGTCCCTGAGTGTCCAACTCCCTTACTGGGAAGAGATCTTTCCCTACCTTTGAAATCTTGCAGCTATTGCAGTCCTGATAGAAGATGCTTTAAAACTCTCTCTTGGGGGCAAACTAACTATTTTTGCCAGCCATCAAGTGAAACAACTCCTGAATGGGAGAGGCCATTTATGGTTGTCTGATCAAAGAATCCTCAGATATCAAGCAGTGCTGATGGAAAATTCAGGCATGGCTATATCCCCTTGTGAGGTTCTTAACTGAACAACCCTCCTGCCTACCCCCGAGGGCTCTCTCCCCTTTCACTCTTGCCTAGAAACCTTGGACCACTGGACAAAACCCCAAGAGGGATTGTCAGAAGATCGTCTGACTAATCCTGAGGAAATCTGGTACACTGATGGAAGCAGCTTTGTCTTGAATGGAAAAAGAAGAGCTGGATATGCACTAGTCTCCAATTTTGAGACCATAAAGACTAAACCTTTGCCATAAGTTACTTCAGCCCAACTGGCTGAACTCATAGCCCTGACTAGAGTTTTAGAGCTGGGCAAAGGAAAATGAGTAGCCATTTACACTGACTCCAAATATGCCTTTCTGGTGCTACATGTACATATTGCTATTTGGAAAGAAAGAGGCCACTTGACCACCCGAGGGTCCCAAATCAAATTTGGTGATCAAATCCTTAGGTTCTTGGAGGCAGTCCATCTGCCATTTGAGATTTCAGTCTCTCATTGTAAAGGACACCAAAAAGGGAGTATAGAAGTGGCATGAGGGAACCAAGCAGCCAATCAGGCAGCTGTGACTAACATTACAGAACAATGATTTAATAGGTTTCATTACTGAAACCTTAGTTTCACAGACTAATCTGCCAGAAATTCCTTCATATACTGAAGGGGAGACTCTTAAAGCTAAGAGTGAAGGCTTTTAAGAAGATCATAGGGGGTGATTCTGAAAGGAAGGACTCCTTTGCCTACCAGGGAACCTCCAATGGAAGTAGTTTAACTCCTTATATGCCACCACTCATTTAGGGGAGAAGGCCCTCCAAAGATTACTAGAATGATCCTTCAGAGGAACAAGTCTCCAAACGACTATAAGGCAAGTGGTCTTTTCTTGTCCCACTTGCAGTTAAACAACCTCCAAGGAACTCAATGCCCCAGCTGGCCCAGTCTGTCCAATGGCGTTGGACCTACCTAGGAGAGGGTTGGCAGATGGACTTCACCCAGATGCCAGTTTCTCAAGGGTATAAATACTTATTAGTCATGAGAGATACATTCACAGGATGGATTGAAGGCCTTCCCACCCGGACTGAAAGGGCTGAGAAGGTGGTAAAAAACTGCTCCATGAACTCATTCTGAGATTTGGTCTGCCCAGGTCACTACAAAGTGACAATAGGACATAATTTACTTCTAAGGCCACACAAGGGGTCTCTAAAGCGTTGGGCATTCCTTATTATCTCCATTATGCATGTAGGCCTCAGTCTTCAGGAAAAGTAGACATTGCCAAGCAATTCTTAAAATCACCAATAAAAAAGATAACACAGGAGACCTCCCTGGGATGGAAGGAGCTTTACCAATAGCTCTCCTCCACACCTGTATTGCCCCTAAGGAAGAGGTTGGTCTTAGTCCTTATGAGATGCTATATGGGAGACCTTTTGTNCAATTCTTAAAATCACCAATAAAAAAGATAACACAGGAGACCTCCCTGGGATGGAAGGAGCTTTACCAATAGCTCTCCTCCACACCTGTATTGCCCCTAAGGAAGAGGTTGGTCTTAGTCCTTATGAGATGCTATATGGGAGACCTTTTGTTTATGACAATGACCTCTTCCTAGATCCAGAAGCTCAGACCATCCAGTCTTATGCCATGGCCATTTGTCAATTCCAACAAGATATACACCTGTGGGGTGTCAACCAGGACCCAAAAGATTCTAAAGAGCCACCACTATATACTCCAGGGACTCAAATCCTAATTAAAGCAGGGAAAGATGGGTCCTAAAAGGCTCAACTCCAGCCCACATGGAAGGGCCCCTACCCTGTAATATTTTCTACCCCCACAGCAGTCAAGGTACCAGGACACGATTCCTGGATTCACTACTCATGAGTCAAGCTGTCAAAGAAAAGAGAAGAAGACACTCAATACACCTGTGAGCCCCTGGGAGATCTCAGATACCTATACAGGACTACAAATGAGTGTCATTCTAATGAACATCCCCAAAATTAAGTTTCTGGGGGTAAGATTTCTCAGGATAGCTCTAAAAAGCCAACGCAGCTTGGCAGGGGTTGTACTCCAAAACAAACAGGAGATAGATCTTCTGATCCCTGAACAAGGAGGGACTTGAGCCATCTTGAATGAGACATGCTGTTTCTGGGTCAATACCTCCAGTTAAACTAAAGAAAGTCTCACAGTCTTCAAGAAAAACATTCAGATCCCATAGGATTTTAAAGAATGAGCTGGAGAGTTCTTGAGGTGGCTACCATCTCTCTTTCGGGGATCCTTCTCCTGGTGAGGGGGAATTTGGAGTTAGCTAATGCCCCTACTAATATCTGTTATCACCATATTGATTACTCCATGTATTATCAATTGTCTAACCCATTTTGTCTCTGCCCAGGTCAACAAGCTACAACATGCAGTGCNCTCCTGGTGAGGGGGAATTTGGAGTTAGCTAATGCCCCTACTAATATCTGTTATCACCATATTGATTACTCCATGTATTATCAATTGTCTAACCCATTTTGTCTCTGCCCAGGTCAACAAGCTACAACATGCAGTGCTAGTTCAACAAGGATATACAAAACTACACACAACCACAGAAAATATCACTCACCCTTAGATGGACATCACTATAAGGACTCTGAGGCTTGAGAATAGTAAGAAGGGGAGGCCCAATGCCCCTTGCTGTCCCAGCTCACAGGAAGTAGCCAGAGAGACCTCAACACTGCTATTCTGAAAGAACTGGGCCTCTTGAGTGGAGAATGTTAGGTAGTTAGAATAGGAAAACGGAGTCCAGAATGGCAGTGGCTAAAAGATGAAGCAGAATAAAGCCCATGAAAATAGGAAGATCTGAGGACTGGAGTGAGAACTTCAGGTGAAACAAACAGCCCTCCTGGTTAGCCCAATTTACATAGGGCAGAGTCAGGGGGAGGATAAAAAACATAAAAAGAGGAGGCAAAATTGAGCTCTTCTCTTTTCTCTTTGCTTCTCTTGGGTCAGCCTTCCCTCACATCTCAAGGATGTATTGCCCTTTGCTTGCCAAATAAAACTGAATTGTAACACTAGTACACCATTTAAACAGCTATACCAGAGCTGTAACACTGGTCTGCCACTTTACATTTTTGCTGTAGTGAGACAGAACTGGAGAAATTACACACTTCCCCAACAGATATTTGTAAACATTTAGCTGATTCACTTTGATTCACACAACACAACATTGCAAAGCAAATATATGCAAATAAAAATTAATTTTAAAAAGTTAAGTTATTTTCTTCATTCCTTACACTTCCCTAGAGGAACCGTGCATGCTTAAATAATCTCAGAATGTTTCTAGTGGCTGCAGGTATCAATTGGTGATTCCCAGCTGTCAGAAGGTAAATTTTCAGCCTCTGAGGTAGACTGACCACATGGACAAATAGTAAGCTCCATTTATCAATGAAGACTTGAGAAATTCAGTTCATGGCTGTTTCTTTTCTATATCCCTTGATCATACCACCTACACTTTATGTTGGTGTTAGTGCAACAAAATTTCACTGAGTAATGTGTTGGCCAGTGTTTGTAATGTACAGTGGTCTATAATCTCTCCTGTTCACAGCTGTATTGAAGAAGGCAAAATCCCCACTTTCAAGGAGGACTATGTATGTAAGATCAGAAAAGCAAAAACTAATATTTTCCATTTTGGCAAAAATAATTTATAACAAAGGAGTTAAGATTAAAAAAAGAAAAACATGAAAAAGAAATAAATGAATGGTAGGAGACACTGTAAATTTAAGTGGGCTTTAAAGATTTTGTGTTCTAGGGATGAGGGACAGTACAATATCATGGGGACTTCATAGGTCATGATAAATGGAGCCCATTTTCTGCTCATGAGGTCCTGGCATAAGAATTTAAGCCTTCTGAGTTTCATTTCCCTTGTTTCTAAATTGGAGACTGTGATAACTGAGATCTAACATTTGTCAGGTTATTTATGTGGCTCCTGGCACATAGTACACACTAAGTAGACAGTAAGCAATGAGAAATAGCGCTGTGCTTCTAGGCACCGAGTCAGCAACTAAGCCATTGTGACTCGGGGAGCAATTTGGCCACTTAGAGACCGACAATAGATTTAATAGCCATGTAAATAATGGATGCCTCAGAATACCTAATGTACAGTAGAATTATGCTTATCCTACAACCAACATCATAAAGTAACAGTATGGAGTAGTTGTTGCATTGCATAATAGTTGTTTAGACACAGACATCTTATCTAAACATAATTTAAAATAAAGTGGAAAAATACATTAAAAAAATTTTAGTACAGTTGATTTCATACTGCTGTGTCAGTCTCTGCTGTACAGCAAAGTGAATCAGCCACACATATACATATATTCCCTCTTTTTTGGATACATTCTTTAAAAGAACTTTTTGATAAAATATCAATTGTTATAAATTATTGCTTGACTTTATCTTAAATTTGATTTAAAATTTGACTGCTATTCATCTAGTTTTTAGCCATTTATTTTTTCTAGTACATTGTTCCTGGTATTGTTCTGAAGAATGTAATTTTCAGTNAAGAACTTTTTGATAAAATATCAATTGTTATAAATTATTGCTTGACTTTATCTTAAATTTGATTTAAAATTTGACTGCTATTCATCTAGTTTTTAGCCATTTATTTTTTCTAGTACATTGTTCCTGGTATTGTTCTGAAGAATGTAATTTTCAGTGTGGTAATTTTTTTTTTGTCCACAAAATTACATGCAATTTTTTCTAAATTGTGTTTTATGGAAAAATATGTCAGCCCAAATATGTCAGTAGGAATTATCTCAAAGCTTCTTCTATGAGCACTTTCTTTAAAGAAACTTTTTATATGACAAAACTTATTATTATGTTATTTGTATGATTTTTTTGAAGATTTTGCTAAATTTAGATGCTGTGAAATCATGGGCTTTCTTGATTTTATTTTATTACAATTTAGAGTATAAGTTTATGCAATAAAAACAGTTGAAATATTGAAAGTGAAAGTGAAAGTGAAGTCGCTCAGTCATATCCGAATCTTTGCGACCCCATGGACTGTAGCCTACTAGGCTCCTCCCTCCAAGGGATTCTCCAGGCAAGAGTACTGGAGTGTGTCGCCATTTCCTTCTCCAGGGGATCTTCCCAACCCAGGGATCAAACTCAGGTCTCCCGCATTACAGGCAGACGGTTTAACCTCTGAGCCACCAGGAAAGCTATTACAGAGTACAATTTATTGTTTTATATAAAACCTCATATAGAACTTGAGCTTTTAATTGCTTATTTTGTTAAGCTCATGTTTGAAGGTAACACATTTCAATGGATTCCTGTTTCCAATAATTAAATTTTGAAAAAAAACTCAAAGCAAATTTGTATGTATGTATGTGTGTGTGTGTATTTCTTTGAATACTTTTGATCTAAATGCAACTAAACTTTCATGGACTCATTTGAAGAAAGGTGTAGTATCACTCAGCCATTTATGCTGGTTCACAAAGTAGTTCTTTGAAGTTTCAAATACTTCTAATATCAGCTTGATAATAGACCACAAAGAGAAAGTAGAGGAGTAATCTGGTGATTTTTTGTTTTCCATGTCAGTTTTATTATAATCATTTTGAAATCCATCTCTCTATGTATATATAAAGGTATTTTAGATGTGAAAACTGTGTTTTCTATTTGAATAAAATAGTGCAGCTTTCTGGAATGCAATTATCAATTATATGTAGACTACAATTTATTCCAAATATATTCTGCTACACTTTTTTTAATTTAATAAAGATATTGTTTTTGTACCACACACTGTATGCTACTAAAATTTTTTAATCATACAGTCATTGCAATACAATTATTTCATTCTCAGCATTGAACCTTTTAACTGATTTATAATAACAGTCATAATAATGTCAAATGTTTCACCTTTGATGAATGAACTTACAAAAGCTTGATGTTGATTCCCTAGATTGATGAGAAAATAAAACCATTATTTAAATGAAATAATTTCTACTTGAGGCATCTAAGGGCAGTGTGTAAACCTGGCATCATTTCATTGTGTGTGATGTTTTTTTTTGCTGATGAAGTCAACTATCATTTTATGTTTTGTAACTACACATCAATCACTTCATTAAAACAAAAGAAATACACTCTAGAACATATCTGTGAATGTAAGAAAAAAGTCATGCTAATTAATAGTTTGGGATTTACATGTACACACTACTAAATGTGGGCTTCACTAGTAGCACAGATGGTAAAGAGTCTGCCTGCAATGCATGAGACTGGGGTTCAATCTCTGGGTTGGGAAGATCCCCTGGAGAAGGGAATGACAACCCTCTCCAGTATTCTTGCCTAGAAAATTCCATGGACAGACCATGGGGTCACAAATAGTCAGACACTACTTACCACTAAATAACAACTACTATATATAAAATAGATAGCTAATAAGGACCTACTGTATAGCACAGGGAATTATACTCAATATCTTGTTTTAATAATAATTTACAAGGGAAGGGAATCTGAAGAGAATATACATATTCTGAATTGCTGTGCTGTACTACTTGAAACTAATATGATAGTATACTTGCAAATCAAGTATACTTAATATGAAATTAAATAAAAACAAAGAAACCAGCTATATAAAAATACAGTTATACTTGACATTAAAATAAAGAGAAGTCATGCATCACAGATAGAGTGGTACATCCTGCAGTCATGGGGTTTAGTCTTCATCACATGGCAGTGTTAAAATACACACACACACACACACACACACACACACACACACACACACACACACGACTTTGAACTTTGGATTAAAAGTTGATCCCTTTCTTTTAAGTTTGGGGCTTTGAGTTTCCAGGGTTCTCATGGTAAGTGTTGACATTTTGTGCAAATTAATGTGCATATCTATTACCAACTTCCTTCAGAAGGAGAAATTCAGTACTTAATTTTCAGTAAATTTGAATATGATTTCCTTTGAGCTTATTGCTACTGAAAGTGTTTATTAAAAAAATTTTTTTGAAAGTGTTACAGAATAATAAAGCAAGTAAATGGCTGCCTCACAAACACTGTAGCTGAGCTTTCAAGATCCTCTGTGCATGTGCCACAGCTGAAGTCCTCAGCTTCACTCTCCCACACGTGTTCATGGGATGCTGCATGCCACAGCCTGGGCATGACTGACCATGGGCCCCCCTGGAGCAGGAGTGGTATCCTTGGATATTTCTACCACCCCAGTGGCCAGGAGCAATTAACTGTCCCTAAGGACTGCAAGGAGATCCAACCAGTCCATTCTGAAGGAGATCAACCCTGGGATTTCTTTGGAAGGAATGATGCTAAAGCTGAAACTCCAGTACTTTGGCCACCTCGTGCGAAGAGTTGACTCATTGGAAAAGACTCTGATGCTGGGAGGGATTGGGGGCAGGAGGAGAAGGGGACAACCGAGGATGAGATGGCTGGATGGCATCACGGACTCGATGGACGTGAGTCTGAGTGAACTCTGATAGATGGTAATGAACAGGGAGGCCTGGCGTGCTGTGATTCATGGAGTTGCAAAGAGTCGGACATGACTGAGCGACTGAACTGAACTGAACTGAAGGGCTTATGTTTGAGTGACCTTTCTCATGGGAGCAGAGACCTGGCATTCTACCCTTGAAAGGGATATGTTTTCACAAGACTTATCCCTATCACGTTTCAGCTACTGGTGGAAAAGCTCTGTGGATGTTCCTTGTAAATGCTACTTAACAGACCTTAGCAGAACCTTGAGGTGTAAAATGGCAGTCTGAAAATTTATCTTGGATTATTTGAATACAACTACTAGTAATGTGGAGAAGGCAGTGACACCCCACTCCAGTACCCTTGCCTGGAAAATCGTATGGATGGAGGAGCCTGGAAAGCTGCAGTCCATGGGGTCACTGAGGGTCAGACACAGCTGAGCGGCTTCACTTTTACTTTTCACTTTCATGCATTGGAGAAGGAAATGGCGGAGATTTCATTAATAAACCCAGGGCAAATGCTAAATTGGATGTGACTCCAGGACACTGATGTTGGGCACCCTGCTTGTAGAGAGCTGGACTTGCTTCTTATTTCTCACTGTAATCAGATCATAAAATATATGAACAACTCAGCTGTGTCTCTTCACCCTCACCTCTGTTCAGAGGCCTTTCTGTCCCTTGGGTGTGTCCCAGGTTTCGAATTCTGACCAGTAGGTCAGGCTCCTTGGCCTTGGAAGTTCACCATGTTTGTGGCATCTACTAAAGATTCACATTTAGTTAAACTTTAAATTTCTGGGATGAGTCTCCCTATTTTTGCACCATTTAATTGTTTCTGATTTTTCTACTCTTTACAAACACCTGTGAAAGCATCTTTGTGAATGTGGTTTTTCTGTATTCATAACATTGGTCAGAATGGAGTGACCATTGTGTTTCAGTACTGTTCATTGGACTTGTGACTCTTGATTCACAATCAAGGGAGTTGGAGATGAGAGGGCAGGTAACATTCCCATATGACAAGTGAGTGAATATGAAGTCAGGATGTGAACCCTGATACATGTGAAGTTCAAGGCTGCTCTCTTGTCACTGTTATGGATGCATTCCCAGAAGTGTAATAACTGGATCAAATGACATAAATATTTTAAAGGTTCTTGGAACACATTTTCACCACATGTAAGCTCTTACAGACGCTTGCAATTCAGGACACACTAGCGTGTGTGCTCCTTATGCCAGGAGGAAAGTGGTGGTCGTATGCAGAGCAGTGAGGCAAACTCCCCATCTCAAACAGCAGCCAAGCAAAGCTGGGAGCGCTCAAGCACTGGGCGTCAGTTCCCTCCCTCCTGCTCTTCTTACTCCCTGGAGCATAGGCTCTGCCGCATGTCATGAGGGCACCAGGCAGACCCAGACTATTGAAGCCACTGCCTCCACGTGGCCTCAACCCAGCCTCTGAAGTCCAAGTCCAAATCCAGTCGGCAGAAGTAGAGGATCGCAGCCCTTGTTTTGCAAAGTGACCTGGTGAGGGCCAAACAAAAGAGCAGATGTTATCAGGCTTTGAAATAACACAAAGCACTGTACTGTCAGAAAGTGTCACTGTAATTGATAATAATAATATTTCAGCACAGGACTCCCCCGCTGGGCCCCTTTCCATCTCATTTTAGAAGGCAGATGAGGATATTCTTAGATCTTGCCACCTGTCACACTCCCCAGGCACACTCTAGAATAAAAGCAATGTGTCATGGGAGGCCTTTCACACGAGGCACAGGGGAGATTCTTGTTTGATGAGTAGTGTGTGTGACAGGCGTTGCAGGCTGTTGTCACAGAGGGAAATCACTAGGCTCTTCTTTGGGCTTTATCATTATTCATGTTCCTCCAAGGACCTCTCTGGGGCACCTGCTGTCTGCTTGCTGGGAGACCATGGCCTCTGGGCCTGTTTGCTCACCTCCCCTGGGAATGTTCATTGTCTGGGAAGTTGGAGTTAAAGCTGGGTCCCCAAGTGGGCTAGGTCTGATGATCTCCCAGGCAAGGCTTTGCATAAATAAGATTCAGGATTGATTCTTGAGGAAGGTGTGAATTAACCTCTCCCCTTTCTTTGTGTCTGGGCTGCACTGTTCACAGAACAAACAACATCAAAGTCAAGCATATGGAAGTTTCTGAGAGATACTCCTTCCTCCATTCAAGGCACTAGGTTAACAAATGCCCACAGCCCAACCACTGTTTCCTTTAGTTCAGGGCATATTTACTGTGACCAGAAACTGCAGTAGTGATGAGGACAATCACAGTGGTGGTGGGACAGGGACTTGATGCTGGGGTTGGTGTGTGGGCCTCTGGGTTGGATCCTGCACCACGTACCTCCACATGGTTCTGAGTGTGCAGGGAAAGGAAAGAAGGACCCTGCCTCAGCCAAGCTCACAGCCATAGGAGAACCAATTAACATAAATCATTAAAAAATGTGACCATTTGGACACAAATCTTATTTTTGTATCAAAATAGACCCTAGTGAAAATGACTGCCTTGTTGATGAAAACCACATTTCTCCCACTTGCGGAGCAAATACGGAACCAAGGGAATTCTAGGGCATGCATCTCCCTCTCCACTCAAACCCCTTTTGAGCCTTCACCATAGTTTCAAGGACAGAGAGTATTGGAATAAGGGGGATATTTGGTTTGCAGAATGTGTGGGCGCGCATGTGCGTTCATGCTCTGGAGAGCTGCTGAGGCTGCTGGGTGAGGAGTGGAGGTTGCTGAAGGCTAAGATGAATTGGACTGCAAAGGGCAGTGTAGAAAAAAGAAGAGGCAAGATGACAAGTCTGGGAGGGGGAAGAATTTATGGGAAAGAAGTAAGGAAAGGTTTTTTTTTTCTGTTTCTGTCGTGTAGTTTGTGGTTATGTCCTGGATGTTTGTTCAATGCCCAGTGAAATCATCATTTCTCAGTGAGAAATAAGCAGTGCATTTGGATTATTTTTGTTACATTTGAAAGTATTTTTGAGTGTGGCCCACTAGGATCCACCTGGAATGTGGTTAAGAATAGAGTGCTTTGGACACAAAAGAGAGGAGATATAAGAGGGAGAAAACAGAGTAAAATTCTACCCCTACCTCTTTCCCCTCTACACGATGGCAGATCTTCAGGGTCCACCACCCACCACCAACAGGAGCAAGTTCCAATGGGCTGGACATGCAGGCAGGGCCTTCCATATCCCCCAGCCCCACCCCTTCCATGCACACACCTCTCCCACCATTCCACCCTCCTCATCATGGGCCATAGGAAATCCTGGGGTTGTAAGTTTATCTCAAGATGGTCCTGGCTTCCTCATCCAACCCATTGAGTGGCTTGGCACCTGAGCTGGGTCTTGGAGAAAGGGCATGAATGAGCTGGATGAGGAAGCCAGGACCAGTTTGCAAAAAGCTTGCAATCCCAGGATTTCCTGTGGCCCATGATGAGGAGGGTGGAAACGTGGGAGAGGTGTGTGCATGGAAGGGGTGGGGCTGGGGGACATGGAAGGCCCTGCCTACAGGGCTAGCCCATTGGAACTTGCTCCTGTTGGTGGTGGGTGGTGGACCCTGAAGGTATGCCATCGTGTAGAGGGGAAAGAGGTGGCACAGACTACTGGCTGCTTCAGGGAGGTGTTTTGGCAGATGTCCATTTGGAAGGGCTATGACAGAGGATACTGCAGACCACCTGAGGACATTGTGAGGGTCCTGGAAACCTGGGGGAGGATAGGAAGAAAGAAGACAGTGAGGGGAGGAACCCCTGGATCCAGGAAAACAAGATCAAAACAGAGAAACAAACTGCTCCTCTCCACAATCTGGGGTCCTCGGAGGGCTGCTTTCTCCTATCCCACAGCCCCCTAAGACAGCGTCCTTCCCTGTGTGCCCTGGGGTGATGCTGACAACATGGCAGGGGCGGGGATGCTCAGTGAAGACTAGTAGAAGGTACACCTCCCCAAGTGAGTTTTTCATTCTCTTCTGCTGAGTCCCTGCCTGGGTGGCTGTGGGGCTTCATCTCTGATCAAAACTCAGGGTCAGGTTTCAGTTCAGGGCTCGTAGGCAGGTGGCCCAGGATGACAACCCCCTCAGCAAAGTCAGGAGTTTGCTGGGGATTCCTACTATTCCCCACCTCCCTTCTCTGTCTCTTGGAGATTTTCTCACAGCTTGCCCTGACAGCAGCTGCTGTGTGTCCTCTTTTTAGAAGGGAGGACATTAAGAGACACCCTTCCCCCACCTCTACCCTCCGTCCCTGTCCCCTGCATGTTTGTATTTTGAAAGAATGCAGAAAAAGACAGGGTGGTATCGGTCCATCTTAGACTAGTCAGTGAGGTAAAAATTTTTGGTCCTCTGTTGGGGTAGATCCTCTCAGATGCAAATCTGACCCCTCCATGGAGCAATCCCCTCTGTTCTTTCCCTTCCACAACACTGACCATCTCCCATTGTGGTCATACGTCCTGCCTGTTTTACAGTCAGATTTTCTGCTTCTTGGGATTAAGGGCCTGGTGATACTTACTTTCCAAAGCCCACATGTGTGCCTGGCCCTTAGTGGTACTTGTGGCTATAATAAAAATAATGACAATTATGTTGATGATAACAATAACATTAACTAGTATTAACACATACAGCCTACTGTGCACCAGGCATATGGTAACTTATTTAAATCTTAGAGCAGTCCTATGAGCTGCTGGTGATAATTATTCTTATTTTATAGGTAGGGAAATTGAGCACAAAAGACAAATTGCTCCTCTGCAGTCACCCAGCAGTGAGTGGTGGAGATTACTCAGGAGACTGTGGATCCCAGGGGACCAATGGATATTTGGTGAGTGAATGAATAAATGAGTGTGTGAAGGGAGATTTTTAGCTGAAAGCACCAGAGACCAACTCTGGCTGATTGGAAGCAGAAAAGCATTTTATTAAATGGTTCCTGGCCATCATTCCTGAGTAGGAGTGAGGAAGGAAGGCTGCAACCAGGCCCCTGGTCCACCTGCAGCCCACCTGGGCCCAGCACAGTACAATTTCTACCTGGCACAGGGCCAGGTCCCCAGGACAGAGTGTGGATAGGGTGTCTGCAAGCTTCCAGCTCTGATCCATCTCTCTGGCTATCTAGGAGTCTGAGGAAGTCAGGCTGTGGCTATGAGCTTCTGAGGAGGGGCTGAGGTCTTCCTCCAGGGCTCACACTGTGGGCACTTTCTCAAACAGAGGGAGAGGCTCTGGGGCTTGGCAGTAAAAGTGAGTAATGAGCTGGGCAAGTGGGAGCTGGAAGAATCTGGCTGCTTCAGAGGCTCTGGAGAGTTGAGAGCTGCTATAGAAGTACATGGCTCCAGTTGCCACAGGGTGAGGAGTTTGTGGCTTCAGCAGGTTTTCCTATGATTTCCCATACAGGTTTTCTTTCTTTTTGGCTGTGCTACATGGCTTGCAGGATATTAGTCCCCCAACTAGGGATTGATTCTGGCTCTGGCAGTGAAAACACCAAGTCCTAACCACTGGATCATCAAGAAATTCTCCCACACAGATTTTTTTTTTTTGGGGGTGAGGGCTAACCTGGCTCCTGGCAGTGGGTTTCTTGTGGTCTTTCTTGAGGATCACTTCTATTGTGAATTATTTGTGGACATAAGGCGAAGCTAACACATAGAGAGGTGGCATGGGATGCTGGGACATGAAAAGTCTCTGGAGGTGTGCAGCCTGAGTTCAAGCCCTGCTTGTCAGCTGTGTGATCTTGGACATGCCACCTACCCGCTGAGCCTTGGTGCCTTTGTGTGTAAAATGGAATGGGCAGTATCTGCTAGGCCTTGTGTAAGCATCAAGTGTAAAATGTCTTCAATGCCCCTCTTCTCATCTGGCATTCTGTAATAGTCACTATTAGTTGGTTTTTAGAATTGTTTACACTTATTACCCATACAAGTTCCAGCTAAAGAGCCTACCTGAGAGCAAGGCAAGGTTGTACTGCATAAGAGAACTGATTTGTTCACTCAAGCAGCTGACAGTGGCTCCTCTCTCTGATTCCTTCCAGAGTGATCCCCACCCAGGGGTCTTTTCCTCTTCTACAGCCTATTGAATGTAGGGAGCATGATATTTGCATGAGCTGTAACCTTGGTGTCTTACTGGCTGCAGGCATAACCTTGTTTAGTTACTTAATCTCCCTGAACCACTGCCTTCTCATCTGTGAAATGGATCAAAAATACCCAGTCCGGCCCTGGGTATAGATCAATGTCTCCTTCACTTCCTTTACCTGCTGAAAGGGGCTCAGCCCTCCCATCTTTGCCTGTGAGAACTCCCTCCTTTTCTCTTAGGCCCCAAGGAGCCCCTGCAGGAGGGGTTCTTAGCTGGTGGAGAAGGTCCACGATCAGGCCCTCAGGTACAACTCTAATACTTTTGGAGGGACACATTCGGGACTGACACTATAGGTTCCACTCAGGGTTCAGTGTAATTAATCTCATTTTCCTGGAGTGCCCTCACCTCATCTGTTGGTTCCTCCGTGGACTGTAGTCTCAGTTCTGAGGGTCTTGATACCCCATGCAGACTTAGTTATCTTTGCTGTCCTTCAAGGGGCCAAGAAAGACCTCTCTTTCTCCCTTACTTTCTCTCTCTCAATCTCTTATCCACTCTCTTTCCCAATCCCTTACTCATTCTCTCAGTCCCTCACTCAGTAACCCTTTCCCTCACTCAGTTTTACACCCAGCCTCTGGGGCTGCAGACTCAGGTCGGGGGCAGGCCCTGGGCAGCACTCTGATATCATTCTCCAAAGCCCCCAATCTGTAGAAGAGGCAGCGGTGAAGACATCCTATATGAGTCTATCATTAATACCTCCAGGAAGCCAGATGCCTGGTCGGGTCAGTAGTGGAACAGGGGTAAGAGGAAGAACACCCGAATCCAAATCCAAATCCATTTGAGCTCATACTGCAGGCCAGTATTTTACGTATATTGTTTCCAGCACATACAGGAAATCCACAGGTAAGCTTTGTTCCTCCTGTCCCATGGAGAGGAAAATCCAAGTTTCAGTGGACTTGAGGGGCTTGACTTGGACTTTGAGAGCTGCTTTTTAAAATACTAAAGCAGGGATTTGACACATATTCAACTACAACTGTTACTCTCTGTTTACCACACCACATTTATTATCAGCATAAGAGATTTGCGGAAATCAAGATTGCTGGGAGAAATGTCAATAACCTTAGATATGCAGATGACACCACCTTTATGGCAGAAAGTGAAGAACTAAAGAGCCTCTTGATGAAAGTGAAAGAGGAGAGTGAAAAAATTAGCTTAAAACTCAACATTCAGAAAACTAAAATCATGGCATCTGGTCCCATCACTTTACGGCAAATAGGTGAGGAAACAGTGAAAACAGTGGCTGACTTTATTTTTCTGGGCTCCAAAATCACTTCAGATGGTGACGGCAGCTATGAAATTAAAAGACACTTACTCCTTGGAAGGAAAGTTATGACCAACATAGACAGCATATTTAGAAGCAGAGACATTACTTTGTCAACAAATGTCCGTCTAGTCAAGGCTGTGGTTTTTCTAGTGGTCATGGTTATCTCCAGTGGATGTGAGAGTTGGACTGTGAAGAAAGCTTAGCACTGAAGAATTGATGGTTTTGACTGTGGTGTTGGAGAAGACTCTTGAGAGTCCCTTGGACTGCAAGGAGATCCAACCAGTCCATCCTAAAGGAGATTATTCCTGGGTGCTCATTGGAAGGACTGATGTTGAAGTGGAAACTACAATACTTCTGCTACCTGATGCGAAGAGCCGACTCATTTGAAAAGACCCTGATGCTGGGAAAGATTGCGGGCAGGAGGAGAAGGGGACAACAGAGGATGAGATAGTTGGATGGCATCACTGACTCAATGGACATGAGTTTGGGTGTACTCAGGGAGTTGGTGATGGACAGGGAGGCCTGGCGTACTGTGGTTCGTGGAGTTGCAAAGAGTTGGACACTACCGAGCGACTGAACTGAACTAAACTGAAGACATTTGCAGTGGTGGAAGTTTGGGGATTAGTGAAAAGCCATAGGAGAAAGCGTTGGGACACATCACTTTTAAGGCCACTCTTGGGAGGGTGCAGCTCCGCATAGGATGATGTGGCCATGGGACGACCCAGTTTCCTGGCCCCAGGCCTCACACACCTCCCTAGAGATAGAAGCTCAGAGAGATCCAGAGGAAGGCATGACTGCCAGCCCTGGGGCACACTCCCAACCTTGTCTAATTATCTGTTCTCCCCATAAAATATATTTCAGCTTGCACAGAAATCTCCAGTGAAGGGAAATCTACACTTTGAGTGGGTTGTGGCTATCCCTGCTTCTGAGAGAAAATCATTTTGCTGCTAAACATGTTCAGTCACTCAAGGAAAGGAGGACAGAACTTCCATGTATGGTGGTCTTATAAGAACAGGGAGATATGAAAAAATCCCATCCCCCAACAGCAGAAGTAATTCTCATTTCTTATCCTTCATGGGTCTAGTGTCTTGCCTGAGATGATGAGGCAAAGCTGGCTGGCTTCCTGTGGGCTCCTACATAGGGTCAGGAGAGAAGAGCCTATTCTTCCTGCTAGAAACTAGTTATGGACAAGTAAACAAATTCCCAGACCCACCAATGATTATTTACTTATTTTACCATTAAAAAGTTCTATTATGAAATATTTCACATATACAGGCAAGTGTAGAGAATTCTATAGGAGAATATTCATGTGTACACCACATAGCTTTGTTCAGCCTCAAGGTTTCATTGTATATACTTCATATCTTATTTTCTCAAAAGAAAGAACAGCCTATTGGTAGTGTTAAGGTGCTCCACGAACCCTCTCCTTCCCATTCTTCTGTTTCTTTCTCCAGAAATATGGCTATATGGTCCTTGTATTTCTCATCCTCATCCATTCCCATAGTTTACTGTTTATATATTCAGTGAGTAGCAACTCTTCATAAGCTGTATCTAAACAATGAGGAGAATTGCTTTGCATGTTTTTAGCTCTATATCACCTGTACCATACTTTCTATGTCTTTACACAACTTATTTTTTCCCATCACTACTATTGATGTATCAGAACTAGATAATTTATTTTTTAATATTGTATTATTTTTCCTGGAACATGGTTTAACTTACTTGCCTATTTAGATGATTTCATTTTTTTTCTCATCCTGCCTCTGCCTCTGTGTGGACATGAATAAAAGTTTCAAGAAGTCAAGTTGCTGGTCCAAGTCTATCTACTTTAACCAGATAATACAAAGTTGCCCAACAAGGAGGTTGAGTCATTTCACATTCACACTTTCAGACCATGAGGATCCTTGTTTTACCATATCCTTCCAAATCTTGGCATTTTCAGACGTTAAACTGTTGCCAGAGTGACGGTTATGGTTTTTATTTGTGTTTTCCTGTTTACTAGTGAAGTTGAACATCTTTTCATGAATTTATGGCCATTGAGGATTTTTATTTTTTCCACACAAATTGCTTAATCCTAGCCTTTACTCATTTTTCTTTGTTTTCTGTGATTCCTTTCTTATTGTCTATTTTGGAATTTTTATGTATTTGTAAGGGTTCTGTAATTACTATATGATAGTAATCCATTTTTTATATGTAGAGTGATTATGTGGGCTTCCCAGGTGGCGCTAGTGGTAAAGAACTTGCCTGCCAATGCAGGAGACAGAAAAGATGTGTGTTTGATCCCTGGGTCAGGAAAATGGTGGCATGGCAACACACTCCAGTATTCTTGTCTGGAGAATCCCATGGGCTGAGCCTGACTGGCTAATAGTCCATAGGTTTGCAAAGATTCAGACACAACTGAAGCGACTTGGCATGCATGCACAGAGTGATCATATATCATACCAGCTAAGGAGTACATCAAGGCTGTATATTGTCACCGTGCTTATTTAACTTACATGCAGGGTACATCATGAGAAATGCTGGACTGGATGAAGCATAAGGTAGAATCAAGATTGCCGGGAGAAATATCAATAATCTCAGAAATGTAGATGACACCACACTTACAACAGAAAGTGAAGAATAGCTAACGAGCCTCTTGATGAAAGTGAAAGAGGAGAGTGAAGAAGTTGGATTAAGATTCAACATTGAGAAAATTAAGATCATGGCATCCGGTCCCATCACTTCATGGCAAGTAGAAGGGGAAACAATGGAAACAGTATGGAATTTATTTATTTATTTTTTGGGGGAGGGGTGCTCCTAAATCATGGCAGATGGTGACTGCAGCCATGAAATTAAAAGATGTTTGCTCCTTGGAAGAAAAGCTATGACCAACCTACACAGTATATTAAGAAGCAGAGACATTATTTTGCCAACAAATGTCCATCTAGTCAAAGCTATGGTTTTTCCAGTTGTCATGTATGGATGTGAGAATTGGCCTATTAAAAAAACAAAAAACAAAAAACAAAAAACAACTTAGCACCGAAGAATTGATGCTTTTGAACTATGGTGTTGGGGAAGACTCTTGAGAGTCCCTTGGACAGCAAGGAGATCCAACCAGTCCATCTTAAAGGAAATCAGTCCTGAATATTCATTGGAAGGACTGATACTGAAGCTCCAATACTTTGGCCACCTGATGCAAATAGCTGACTCATTTGAAAAGACTCTGATGCTAGGAAAGATTGAAGGCAGGAGGAGAAGGGGACAACAGAGGATGAGATGATTGAATGGCACCACTGACTCAATGGAGATGAGTTTGAGTAAGCTTTGGGAGTTGGGGATGGACAGGAAAGCCTGGTGTGCTGCATCTATGGGGTCGCAAAGAGTCAGACACGACTGAGCGACTGAACTGAACTGAGGTTATCTTCTGAGAGTGATGTTCAGTTCAGTCACACAGTCATGTCCTTCTCTTTGTGACGCCATGGACTTCAGCACGCCAGACTTCTCTGTGCATCCCAGAGCATGCTCAAACTTGTGTCCGTCGAGTTGGTCATGCCATCCAGTCATCACATCCTCTGTCGTCCTCCTCTTGTCCTGCCTTCAATCTTTCCCAGCATCAGAGTCTTTATCAGTTCTTCATGTTAGGTGGCCAAAGTATTGGAATTTCAGCTTCAGCATCAGTCCTTCCAATGAAAATTCATGACTGATTTCCTTTAGGATGGACTGGTTGGATTTCCTTGTAGTCCAAGGGACTCTTAAGAGTCTTATTCAACACCACAGTTCAAATGCATCATTTCTTAGGTACTCAGCATTCTATATGATACAACTCTCACATCCATACATGACTACTGGAAAATCTATAGCTTTGACTATATGGACCTTTGTCTGAAAAGTAATGTCTCTGCTTTCTAATATGCAGTCTAAGTTTGTCATAGCTTTTCTTCCAAGGATTAAGTGTCTTTTAATTTCATAGCTGCTGTCACCATCTGCAGAGATTTTGCAGCCCAAGAAAATAAAGTCTGCCACTGTTTCCATTGTTTCCTCCCATGAAGTGATGGGACCAGATGCCATGATCTTAGTTTTTTGAATGTTGAGTTTTAAGACAGATTTTTCACCCTCTTCTTTCACTTTCATCAAAAGGCTCTTGAGCTCCTTTTTGCCTTCTGCTGTAAGGGGGTGTCATCTACTTATTTGAGGTTATTGATTTTTTTCCCTACCAATCTTGATTCCAGCTTGTTCTTCATCCAGCCCAGCATTTCACATGATGTGCTTTACATATAAGTTAAATAAGCAAGGTGACAATATACAGCCTTAATGCTAAAGAATGCTCAAACTATCGCACAATTACACTTATCTTACATGCTAGTAAGAGTAATGCTCAAAATTCTCCAAGCCAGGCTTCAACAATACGTGAACCATGAACTTCCTGATGTTCAAGCTGGTTTTAGAAAAGGCAGAGGAACCAGGGATCAAATTGCAAACATACAATGGATCATGGAAAAAGCAAGAGAGTTCCAGAAAAATGTCTATTTCTGCTTTAATGACTATGCCAAAGCCTTTGACTGTGTGGATCACAATAAACTGTAGAAAATTCTGAAAGAGATGGGAATACCAGACCAACTGACCTGCCTCTTGAGAAATCTGTACACAGGTCAGGAAGCTGAACATGGAACAACAGACTGGTTCCAAATAGGAAAAGGAGGACATCAAGGCTGTATATTGTCACCCTGCTTATTTAACTTCTATGCAAAGTACATCATGAGGAACGCTGGACTGGAAGAAACACAAGCTGGAATCAAGACTGCCGGGAGAGATATCAATCACCTCAGATATGCAAATGACACCACCTTTATGGCAGAAAGTGAAGAGGAGCTAAAAAGCCTCTTGATGAAAGTGAAAGAGAAGAGTGAAAAAGTTGGCTTAAAGCTCGACATTCAGAAAACGAAGATCATGGCATCTGGTCCCATCACTTCATGGGAAATAGATGGGGAAACAGTGGAAACAGTGTCAGACTT
>SJYV01004344.1:0-18465 GCA_006410875.1 Neotragus pygmaeus | reverse complement strand
GGAGAGGGTGTGGAGAAAAGGGAACCCTCTTACACTGTTGGTGGGAATGCAAACTAGTACAGCCACTGTCAATGTTGAATTTTAAGCCTCCTCTTTCACTTTAATCAACAGGCTCTTTAGCTCCCCTTCATTTACTGCCATAAGGGTGGTGTCATTTGCATATCTGAGGTAACTGATACTTCTCCTGGCAATCTTTATTCCAGCTTGTGCTTCATCCAGCCCAGCATTTCACATGATGTACTCTGCATACAAATTAAAAAAGCAGGGTGACAATATACAGCCTTGTACTCCTTTCCCAATTTGTAACCAGGCCATTTTTCCATGTCCGGTTCTAAATGTTGCTCCTTGACCTGCATACAGATTTCTCAGAAGGCAGGTAAGGTGCTCTGGTAATTACTATACATATTTTTATTATTTAGCTTTGTTAATAATAAGCTGCCATTTATGAGATTATATTTGAGCCTCGATCACTTAATAGATGAAATAAGGATATTAATAACTGCTCTATCTTTTGATGGGGCTTCCCAGGAGGCTCAGGGTAAAAAAATCGCCTGCCAATGCAGAAGCTTCAGGTTAGATCCCTGGGTTGGGAAGATTGACTGGAGGAGAAAATGGCAGCCCATTACAGTATTCTTTCTGGGAAAATCCCATGAACAGAGGAGCCTGGCAGGCTACAGTACATAAGGTTGCAGAGCTGGACACACCTGAGCAGGCATTCTATCTTTGGATATTCCATAGTTTCATATCATGAAGATCAAAGCAGAAAAGAAAATACTCTGAAAATTTAAAAAATATTTTGGAAATTTGTCTTCCCCCTACTCATTTAGCTGTTTAATAGATAAATTTAAAAGTACTTATTTAATACATCAATGAATAGTATTCCACAGTGCTCAGAAGTTTCAGATGTATCTATGGAAATCTGGAAATTTGCTTTTTATAATGTTCTTCTGGGAATTTTATTGTACGTAAATTAATTTTCAAGCACATTTTCCTTCTCAGCTTTTTCTCTAAGGGCAAGATATGATAAAGGTTATGTTTTTGTATTTTGAAATCTAGCATTTAAAAAGTGGAATGTGTTAAATCCACATGAAATAAAAGTCAAAAGCCTTTTTGTGTGAAATACTTTATTGCTAGGTTCCTAGCACACAATACCTCTCTTCAGATTTAATGTTTTACTTTGAGATCACATTTATGCATTTGATTACATTTGCTTTATTCTGAATATCTTTGAAGAGTGTGTATAAAATGAAAATTTGTAAATTCTTTGGTTGGAGGATTTAATACATGGTGAAGAGTGGTGAACATTATATCTTTCTAAGTGTGTTGAGCTTTTTCAAATCCTAAAAGATGATGCTGTGAAAGTGCTGCACTCAATATGTCAGCAAATCTGGAAAACTCAACAGTGGCCACAGGACTGGAAAAGGTCAGTTTTTATTCCAATCCCAAAGAAAGGCAATGCCAAAGAATGCTCAAACTACTGCACAATTTCACTCATCTCACATGCTAGTAAAGTAATACTTAAAATTCTCCAAACCAGGCTTCAGTAATATGTGAACTGTGAACTTTCAGATGTTCAAGCTGGATTTTAAAAAGGCAGAGGAACCAGAGATCAAATTGCCAACATCCACTGGATCATCAAAAAAGCAAGAGAGTTCCAGAAAAACATCTATTTCTGTTTTATTGACTATGTCAAAACCTTTGACTGTGTGGATCACAACAAACTGTGGAAAATCCTGAAGGAGATAGAAATACCAGAACACCTGATCTGCCTCTTGAGAAACCTGTATGCAGGTCAGGAAGCAACAGTTAGAACTGGACATGGAAAAACAGACTGGTTCCAAATAGGAAAAGGCGTACATCAAGGCTGTATATTGTCACCCTGTTTATTTAAATTCTATGTTAAGGACATCACGAGAAAAACTGGGTTAGATGAAGCACAAGCTGGAATCAAGATTGCCAGAAAAAATATCAATAACCTCAGATAGTCAGATGACACCACCCTTATGGCAGAAAGTGAAGAAGAACTAAAGAGCCTCTTGATGAAAGTGAAAGAGGAGATTGAAAATGTTGGCTTAAAGCTCAACATTCAGAAAATTAAGATCATGGCATCTGGTCCCATCACTTCATGGNCTGGGGCGAATGGAAGGAGGAAGCTCCATTGATCTTTTTTATTGATGAAGCCAATTAAGTAGGCCACGCCCCCGAGGCTGTCGGCTTGCCTGCCAAGGGCTTTGTTTTTTACCCTCACTCTCTCCTCGCGGGTTCCCACTCCTCCCTTTTGAGGCGATCCTGCTAACTCACTGCTCAGCCCTCTCGCGACCAGCCAGGCTCGGCCCTTATTGGTGTGCTGCGCTGCCAAAAAGAGGGGTGGGAGGCTGTCGCCGGCGCGGCGTGACGGGCAGGCTGGATGGAGCAGGTAGGAGGGGTTGGCCATCTGGCCGGGTGCGCGCTCAGGTCTGGCTCCCCTTTCGAGAGGTGAATTTACAACCCATGAGGCATTACTCAGCGGGGAGGTATTTCCTATCCTGGTTGTGCATTTCATGAAAAGTTAATGCCTGGAAATTCAAGGATTTCTGGGTTTCTCTTTTTTCCTCTGCTTTCTTTTCTGAGATCCCCTCTTTCTCTGGGNAGGTGAATTTACAACCCATGAGGCATTACTCAGCGGGGAGGTATTTCCTATCCTGGTTGTGCATTTCATGAAAAGTTAATGCCTGGAAATTCAAGGATTTCTGGGTTTCTCTTTTTTCCTCTGCTTTCTTTTCTGAGATCCCCTCTTTCTCTGGAGATAGGGGTGGGGTTAATAGAGAGGCTCTTATCTGAGACTCGACAATGTTATGGCTTCTCTCCCGTCAGCTTTCCTATCCTGGTTGTGTGTGTGTGTGTACGTGTGCGCGCGCGCGCGTTCCGTGTGTAATGGAATAGGTGTCTTAGGGTGGGGAAAGTGTCGGGGGTACATTTCAACCCCTCCCTCCTTTAACGGTGCTTGGTAAAGCTTGCTGTGGTATTGATTTTTATCAAAGAGTGATCGCAGAGCAAGTGATTGGTATTCCGGATCATTTTGCCATGCTGGACTTTTGTAAAATACCCCCGTTTCGGTGCAGTTAACAGGGGATGGATGAAAAGTAGCTTTGTTTCATTTACCCAGGGGAATCTCCTCTCCTCTGGTTTTCTCTTTGAGGAGCTTTCTCTTTCATTCTCTACTTCTCCATTTAATTAGTAGCAATAGAGGGCCGGCAGTGAGCTTTTAGAAAGGTGGAGAGATACACATTCCCAAACAAAGGGGCAGGAAGTATTGTGGGGGATAAAGACGGCTGCCTCTCATCTTAGGTCTTTTTTTTTTAATTACATGATTACTCTTGAAATCCTGGGAAAAAAATGTTTTCTAAATGAGCATTTTGGGAAATGCAACTGGGTGAATGAATCACAGGCGTGTCGTGTAGTTTATGCTTTGTCTGCATTTACAGCTAGTGTCGACCCAGAGCACATCTTACCACTTTTGTCTAGGTGAGTTAATCCTGGTGATCTTAACTGGTGTCTAGGGTGAAAGTGAAGGACGGGATGGAAACAGAATCGAGGTGTGTGTGTATGTATGTGTCAGTATGACTGAGTTCACTCCTTCATGTTGCTGGAGGGGGGTTTGGGGCTGTATGGGAAATAGCAGGAGGTGATGAAGACATTATATTGATTGATTGAGCGATGGCCAGGTTGCTGGTACTGTTTTGTTCTACACACACTAGATTCCAAAAGACAAGTCACAGCCATTTCAGCTTCTCCTACTGGGGGTGGGGAAGAAGCGCAAGGTGGTTCTGATGACTTCACGTGTGTGCCGTGTTTGCTTTTGATGGGGGTTTCATGCTGTCATGTCGGCCTTCGGAAGATCGGGGATTGCCTTCGTAGAATATTAACAAGAAATGGTTGAATTTGCACAGCTTGCTTTGTCTTCCTGAATTAGTCTGTGTTAGAAAACAAGGGGAAGATTTGAGCATCTAAGAGCCCAGTGGAACAAACATCTTCCCAAGGCATGCATTTCGGGTTGCAGTGGGTTGTTATCACCCAGGAAGATACTTTGATTGCCAGGTGGAAGAGTCACCTGATAAGCCTCTTAGTAAAACCGGCCTTCGTCCCTAGCAAATTTCACTGACGTGTGCTCGTGTGTTCACTGGAGGCTGGTGAAAAGCATTGTTGTGTGTTTGGGGGGCACTGAGTTGTGCGCTCCCACGGAGAGGCTTTAGCTGTAGGTGCCGCTGGTGATGATGCACTGCATTAACCCAGAAAACCGCGGGATGCCAAGACAGAGGGCATTGTTCCTAGGTCTGTCCAGCTTGTCGAACGAAAGGGATTAAGTGCGGGCTTTGCTGGTGTGAGCGCATGTGCTGTTTATTTTTTGTTGTGCCTTCCCGGCCAGGGTTCCTCTGGTAAATTATGGTTCATATTCACCAGATCCAAATTAGGTCCATTTAGGTAATCAAATTTGAAATTGCTATCAGATGAAGGACTTTGGTGTTGGAGGGGTTGGCAAATTCACCAAATTTCTGACTCAGGGCCCAGCATCAGATTTGGTTTGGAGTCAGAAGAGTTTGGACTAGTTTCTGCATTTGGCTTAGTTCCTTGGTGGTTTTTTGTTTTTGCTTTTTGTTTTTGTTTATTTTTTGGCAAGCTGCAGCACATTTTGGCACCGTCTACTCGTGAATATTGCTGTTAACCTTCTGGAATATTTTATTACAACATAAAAATGTATCCTTTATTTATGGGATTTTCAGTTGGGTGAACGTTTGATAGCTTTTTCCTTAGGTATGGCATTAAAAATTTTTTTTGATAGTTAGAATGAGGCAGACGGCATAGAGATGAAGGCCAGCCTGACATGGGATGGTACGTTGCCTTCCTTCTTTGTTTCGTACAAACAAGGATAGTCTCTGTGGCACTGTGTTTTAGGCCTTTATATGCTTACTGTCTCATTTAGTCCTCATAAAAACCCATGAGGTATGCTGTGATTTACAGTTAAGGAGTGGAGGCTCAGAGAGGTGAAGTGACCTGCGTAAGGACTCACAATGAATAAGTTGTAGAGCTAGGATTTGAACCTAGTTTGAGTCTGTGAAGTGAAGTCACTCAGTTGTGTCCGACTGTTAGTGATCCCATGGACTGAGGAGCTTGGTAGGCTACAGTCTTTTCCAGGCAAGAGTCCTGGAGTGGGTTGCCATTTCCTTCTCCAGGGGAT
Source organism: Neotragus pygmaeus (assembly GCA_006410875.1). NCBI lineage: Eukaryota > Metazoa > Chordata > Mammalia > Artiodactyla > Bovidae > Neotragus > Neotragus pygmaeus. Next base: position 13,250 of record SJYV01004344.1, on the reverse strand, counting down.
CTTCCCGACCCAGGGATAGAACCTGGGTCTCCAGCATTGTAGGCAGACGCTTTACCATCTGAGCTTCCAGGGAAGCCTACGACCCTCATTTTTAGCATGCTCCCTCTCCCAAGTATCTTGAAAAGTCTTCAGAGCTAAATTATTCAGGATAAAGTAAGATAGACATAAATGTCAGGGGTTGTAAACTGATGGCTTCCAGGTCAAAATTGTCTAGGGACCTTGCTTAGTGTTGTTTGTGTCGTGTTTTAAAGCCCGGCGACTTTCATGGAAAATGGTAAAACTCTGACTTCACTGGAGTCGCATCCTCATCTGGGAACAGTTAGTGGATCTGAGTAGTGGCTCTTAAGATCACAGCAGCTGTGGTGTAGTTGCCACAGTCTCCTCTGCTCCCTGTTGGCTTAGTCATCTTGCTCATTTGTGTATAGTTACCCGCTTCACAACGTATAAGCTTGACCTTTGACATGGATATTGTATTTTCTTTAGTTCAAGGTGCTATCAGTTTTAAGACATACCGCTATTTCATGCAGCACTACAAAAAGAAAATTGCTTTCAAGCTGTGATATACTGTTGATTTCATGAAGCAACATTATTTTAGAGGTGTAAAATATGAAAACAAGTGTGTTTTAGACTTCCTGAATTACTCTAGTTGGAAGCCTGGGATAACCCTGGATCATCAATTTCAACATTCACCGCCCCGTAAATAAATATATATACACATTTTGTTCAGTATAACACATTGTTTTAAATTCTCTCTGTAGGAGGTTTTTGTTTGCTTCCAGGAGTTTGTAGAATTTGCAAGCAATTGACATTTTAATGTATATTCTGTTTTAGTTTTATTGAATGTTTATTATGTCGTCACTGAAAAGTAGTGTCCTTAAGGAATAAATTTTTTTGGTCAAAAGCATAAAGAGAGGGGTAAATGAGAGTCCTCAGATGATTGCAATTTTTTTTTCCATGCAGAATGCAAATTTAATTTTATTTTAAAATTTTACTATGTAGTTTTGGCCTTGCTACATGGCTTGCCGGATCTTAGTTCAACCGTGGGTCGAACCTGTGTCCCCTGCAGTGGAAGCTTGGAATCCTAGCTGCTGGACCGCCAGGAAATTCCCAGGATGCAGCGTGGTTGAACGGGGCCTGGCATCTTTGTTTTCAGTGCAGTGAGTGTCCACATCCCCAGGAAACTTCCTTGGAAAGCTGTTTGGGGATTCTGGGAGCATCAGTATGTTTGATACACCTCAAGAAAAACATGAAATATCTCAAGGACGATATCCCTGATGTTAAGAATGGTTTTAGAACTGTATCACAGCGCAGTACTTTTGAGTTCCTGCTAAACTGCTTCTGCATGCCCCCGAAAGGGAAGAACCTTTTTGTTCATTGCTAATTAATAACCTTTCTGTGTTATGCAGTTATTTACATCTGGGTAAAAACATAGTACTATGTGACTTATGGAAGAAACAAATTAATTCCTCTGTGATAGATTGAGGTCATATTAAATTGCTACTTTTGAGTTAAGACGTTTAAGCCAGCTTTACTGTTGCTCTTAAATTTTGGGTCCTAGACAAGTAGCAGCAATCGAAAGAGACCCTAAGTAGAGTTTTTAAACTTTTTGATGCAATAGGTCTTTGAATAAGTGATTCTGTCTTGCTGATTCATTTGTGATTTGGTAACAAAACAGACTACACAGTCCATGTGAGAGAAGATTAAAATAATGAATCAATCGTATAGTGATGATAAGCCTTAGGGTTGTAGAATCAGTGCAGGGCATGAGAAGTGTGACAATGCTATGTTCTGTTTTTATATTGTTTCTCTTCCAGGTCACAGTATAAGCAAATATATTTTGTTTTCCAACTATAGGTGGCAATATTTGTACTGTTTCTGTTTCATGATATTACTGTTGGCTTGGGAGTTGTTTGTTGGTGGAACATAGAAATGGGAGGATAATTTAGAGATGAGGATAAAGAACCTAGGTTTAGAAAACGGTGTTTTCCCAAAAAGATCAGTTCTTTACTAAAAACAAAGTGATATTTCTCACTGTGGGCAGTATCAGGAATCATCTGTTTTGTAGACTTTTCAAAGTTCCTCTTACCCAGAACATAGTAACATTTGAGGGAAGCGCAGGCATTTGGATTTGGGGAAAAGCCCCCACAACGTACGAATGCACAGGAAAGTTCTTTTGAGAGCCAGCCTCACATCCTTTCTTCTTGGGTGCATAAGGGCTTCTGAATAATTCCATTTGAGTTGCACAGACCGTTCCATAGTGGCCATCACTGACTTTGAGAAGGAATTGATAACCATCACGGCTCCCAAGTATTGAATTGCTGGAGATATTCTTGGTTCCCGAGGCAAGGAGGAGGCTCAGGTTCTAACAGAGAGAAAAGCAGTGAGTCAGGATCTGGGACACTTATTTCATAAAAATGTAAGATATCGTTATAATCATAAAACTTTGTTCTGAACCCATGTGGCCTGAATGTTAACTTTAATAGTTTTAGGTGAGAAAAGCCATATTACATAAGCGTGTCCAGGGGTACCAAACTGAAATTTGACACTTGAGTCGACTTTCTGTCCCTAATCTCAGAATCCCGTGTTGATTCAGGACTGGCCGAGTTTCATGGCGAGGGTATCGGATTCCCTTGCTGTCGTCAGACTCACTGCTTGGTAGCTTCTTGGCAGGCAGGCAAGCATCCAGTGAGAGGCTTCGCATGCTTTTTACGCCTCCTGTTCACTGGGAGGAAAGGGCCATTCAGAGGTGACTTCTTTTAGTGTAAAATGCTGCGCGTGATGTGAGGTCTGTCCTACGCAGAAGGACCTTGACCAGGTTTGTAGGGTTGGGGGCCCCGAGAACGAAATCAACTTGCCCAGGGAACGGGCCCATTGCCGGTTAGGGTCATGGCCCATCTCCTGGGACTCCTCAGGGCTTCCCAGATACACTGTTCTTCCTTTGGAAAAGACCCTGGTGCTGGGAAAGGTTGAAGGCTAAAGGGGAAGGGGGCCGCAGAGGATGAGGTGGTGGGATGGCATCACCGACTGAGTGAGCAAACTCCAGAGGATGGTGAAGGACAGGGGAGCCTGGCATGCTGCAGGCCATGGGGTCGCAAAGAGTTGGACTTAACGCGATTAAGCAACCGCCACCAAAGACAGCCTGACGTGAAATTTTGATGGATCCTTGAGTTGCTCAGGTCACCTCCGTGACCACTCCTGTCTTCCAGGCGGAGACGGTCGTTCCATCTTCTGTGTGAGTTGATCCCTGCGGACTGAGGGAGCAGACTCGGGAGGGGATCCTGTGGAACAGCCACAAGGGCCTGAGCTGTGCCTCTTGTGAATCATTATTTTTGTGTGTGCGCCTCTGATTCTTGGTCTTGGTCTTGTTCATCCAGTTTCCATAGTTTAATTTTACTTCCCTGTTCAGCCTCATCTGAGGCACGGCTCTTCCTGGCTGCCTCGGGTGCCGTTCTGGGTCGCGCCTTGTGTCTTTTAAAGCATCCCATGAGGCTGGACGTGCCCTTGTGGGTTGATCTGATGAGGTGGCCACAGTGAGAAAGATGGACAGTGTGCTCCCACTTGGCCAGAGGTGACTCGGAGTTGAGTCACTTGAACATCTGTTTTAACGTTTTAAGCTTCAGAGTTAAACCGTTTTTTTGTGATCTGTGTTTCCAGTGTACATTTTGGTCACCACATTAGATGTCATCAATGTGGGGACTCCAGGGCAGATAGGCTTGGGTCCCAGGTAACCTGTGAGTGGGTGAAAGTCGCTCAGTCGTATCCGACCTTGTGACCCCTATAGTCCATGGAATTCTCCAGGCCAGAATACTGGAGTGGGTAGCCTTTCCCTTCTCCAGGGGAGCTTCCCAACCCAGGGATGGAACCCAGGTCTGCTGCACTGTGGGTGGATTCTTTACCAGCTGAGACACAAGGGATGCGCCCCACCCCCCGCCCCCAACCAGGTAACATAGCAGAAGACAAACTCTCTACTAACTTTTCCTATTGTTTAGCTGGAGATGTTTGCATAGAAAGTGTTAGTTTTATTTACATATATTAAGTTTTGTTTTTTTTTAGTGCTGGAAGACACTTTGGTTTTCCCAGAAAAGTGAAAGCAAGCCTACACTACTTAGAGGCTTCTCGTGCGTTGTAAGCACTCAGTATTAACAATTCATGAGAAAAAGTGGGTGTATGTGCATCCCGCTAAATTCAAAGCTCTATCTACTTACAACTCTCCCAGCTACCTTCAGCTCCAGAAGAATGGGAATCTGTTAAGAATCGTATACTTTTTCTAAGCCTTCATTTTTTTCTCTCTCAGCTCATCAGTGGTTTTATCTTCGGGTATCATCAGAATGCCAGCTTCAACTTAGGCAGTTTGGTTTGGAAACGGGAAGGAGTGTGGGTTTCTTTTCTTTAAGCAAAACTGAGGATCAGTTTGCTTCCTTTTATAGTTTCTTCTCATTCTTTTTGTGCTTTCTGTGCTGTGTGCGATCATTGGAGGTGGCTGTGATTACAGTCAATCAGGTGGTTTTTAAACTTTGAACTGGCTATGTCTCCTCCTCGCCTGTTAACTCTTGATGATGAATGAACGTGGTTCTTGGATGGAGCTGTACCCAGAGGGAGCTGAACTCTGTGCGTTCTAGAGTATGTTTATGCTGATGATTAAGAAGTTGATATGGGCTGTGCTGCCTGCCTTTGAAATTGGGGTCTTAATTGTCTGCATGTTATTAGCAAAAGAGAACATTTAAGTTGGAGCTAAAAGCTTTACCTTCTCTGCTGGGAGAAGTGAGATGGAGAATGTTATTTATTGTGCAGCCACTAGGGTGGCAGAGGGGTGGGGAGAGAGTGAAGAGTGTTTAATAACATGGAGATGTTAGTAATACAATAAGTGGAAAAAGTAGGTTACAAAACAGTGGGTGTGCTGTTTCTTCACAACAGTAGAATCCTATTGTGGTTTAAAGTGTTTATGCCAAGGAAACATGACCAGGAATGTAACCAACCCGTGATAGTGATGGCAGTTATCTTCGGGCAAAGGGATTGCCCTTCTTTTGGTTTTCTTTCTTTGCTTGCTAAATGTTTTGTGTATTTCTACTACGAACTTTCCCCCCTGCCTTTAAGGTAAGAGTGAGTCTGAAAATGAGGTAGAAAGAAACCTCCCAGATGTAGATACTTTGAGCTTTGGGCAGCTGGATATTGTTTGCTGGGTTGGGCATGCTTTCTCAGCAGCCCTTTTTGTGCTTTGGGTCTGAGGATGTCGAGGTCATTGCACCGCCAGTGGCGCCTTCTAGGAGCCTCCCATGGTGGGAAACAGAGGGGAGAGATAGATTGGTCATTGTTTCAGAAAAAGTGGTTACATCCGATTCTTTTTTTTTCACCCAGCAGCTTGCAAACCAGGTGTTTCAGTTTCTCTGATATGGACATGTACGGCTTGCATTTTCGTCCTTCAGGGTCTTGTGGTTGCACAGACGTCGTCTGAATCTTTAGTAGTGTTCTAACTTTCTCCTGTGCTCACTATGAAAAGTGTGGCCTGTGATCAAACTCAAATTTGTTTCTATTTTGTTTTCTTGGGTTTTGAGTGAGAGGTCTTGTCATTACGTAATTGCCGCGTTGAGGTGTTATCTACATTGAGCGTTTAGATATCAAAGTGATAACTACACATAGTCTTAGGCAAAAGTAACAGAGTGGCCGGAAGCTGTTCTTTGTTTTGCCTTCAGGCTGAGGAGTGCCCCTGAAGTGTCAGTACTTCCCAGGGTCTGTTTCATGGTGATCCCTTCCTGAACGGAAGGACAGGGTTGGCCAGTGCCATGTAACTGCTAACCTGGGACGTGTCTTTATCCCCCCTCCCCATGCGGCTTTTAGGATTTCTGAAATAAGGATGCATCTTCCAGTTGATAACTGTATTTCATGTGGTGGTAGGTCCTTCGCTCGCTTNCCTGAACGGAAGGACAGGGTTGGCCAGTGCCATGTAACTGCTAACCTGGGACGTGTCTTTATCCCCCCTCCCCATGCGGCTTTTAGGATTTCTGAAATAAGGATGCATCTTCCAGTTGATAACTGTATTTCATGTGGTGGTAGGTCCTTCACTCGCTTATCTCCCCTGCATCCCTCATCCTCCCCAAAGTTGAAGTTGGCCAACATCAACCTCGTGTGTTGTGGTAGATTCTTGGTGGTTGTCACAGCAACTGCAGCCTTCCTCTTTCTTGTTCAGTTATGATGTGTCTGTTAAGAAGCTCCCACCTGGACTGCAGGACGCGCGCCTGCTCGGTGACGGCATCAGGGAATCAGGTCTGGTTTTCGCTCCTCTGCTGTCTCAGGGAATCGAGTCTGGTTTTTGCCCCTCTGCTGTCCGCAGCCTGGCCGGCTCGGAGCCTTTGTTGGTCTGAGGGTGGCTGCCAGTGGCAGTCAGAGCTTTGCTCTCCTTTTCTACTTGCAGAGGGAAGATAATCAGCTCCTGTGGCTTTCTGCTTAAGATTAAGAAAATCCCGTTCCCATAATCAGCCAGGAAGTCTCCTGCTGTGTCTCCCTGGCCCACAGAAGCTGAGATCTGCGCATCCCTCAGCCAGCCAGTGGGAAGGTGGGGGTGGGGTTACCTTTATTGCCTCCCTGGTCCTGCGCTTGAGCTGGGCGAGCCCCATGATGGCCCCACAGTGCACCTGTCGGATAATTCATCCACCTTCAAAATGTCCATGGCCTCATGGAATCGCATGCTCCCTTTCCCCAGAGAGGCGGCCCAAGTATTTGTTTAAGTGTCACGGAGATTTCCGGGTGACACCCTGCCCCTTCTCCTCCACCTGAAAAAAAATTTTTTTTTAATGTCTAGTGACTCTGACATAGTTGGTCACTAGATCCATCCAGCCTCCGGCAGCGAAGAAGGAACAAGATGTTACAATAAACCTCCCATTTGGAGAGGGAGCAAATAAGGAATCTCAGGGTATAGTTGCTGGTGGAACAGGAGTAGCAAGGAGCTCTCGCTGCTCAGCCTGTCTGGCCGCTTCCGGCTCTGCTGTTGTGTGTCCACGGTGAGGGTCTTCCTCGATTCCTGTCTCCTGCAGCTGCACCTGGACGGATGGGAACCAGCAGAGCCCCCTCCTCTGGGGCCCTGCTTGGGTGAGAGCTTGCGACTTCAGGGTGGTATGTCTGGGGGTTCAACAGCCGAAGGCTGGTATCAGTTGAGTGGAATACCTGGCAGTATTGCTCCCATGAAAACTTAGATTCCAGTTTTGGTTTTTTTTTTTGCTTCCAGTCAACTCCCTGGGCTGGTAAATGACAGCCAGTGATCTTATCCAGATGAATTCTGTGCTTTGGGAATTTCTGTGTCTTAGTGACAGGTCTCTATGCCCTGCTCATCCCATCGCTTCTGCCTCGAGGTGATTTGAAAAATAGTCTCGAATGAAGAGGCACCAAGTTTGGGTAACAGAAAGCAGGACACTTAAACTCACTCTGCTCAGCAGAACCTTCTCTGGACTGGGATCGTGGGACTCACAGGACCCTCTACCTGCCCCAGCCCTCTTTGGATGTTCCAATTTTGTTTATAGTGTAGATTGTATCACAAAATCTCTGATAGTTGGGGACGCTTGATTACAAGCAACGGAGACCCACTCTGATGAATTTGAGCAGAACGGGATTTACTGAAGGCATTTTGCATAGCCCAGAGGTACCTGTCAAGCTGGAGAGTCAGGCCTGGCCAGTGGTCAAGGACGAAGAGAAGCTGGACACTCAGGATTGCAGCCAGCGAGCCCGCAGGGAGCATCCGACGGGGCCCCAGGGACCCTGGACACTGCACGCCGCCTCCCACACTGTCCCCACCCCCTGGCTGCCGCGTGGCGGGCCGCCTCTTGTTGTAACTGCCTTAGCCCTCCTGTTCCCTACTTGTGGTGGGCGTCCTCCCAGCCACACTCAGGCTCAGTGATCCTGAAGGAGAGTCCCAAGACCCGGAAACGGGTCCACTCACAGTTAGAGCTGGTTACAGCAAAAGGAGGGCAAAGCGAAATCACTAAAGGAGTAAAGGTGCCCGGAGTGACATCGGAGATCAGCGGGGAGCTTCCGGGAGGCCTCCTCCAGGGGCGTCAGGCAGGGCGCGCTCCATTCCTCTGGCCACTGCTGGGACCACGTGGAGGAGATGCTGTCTCCCAGGGCGTTCGTTACAGACCCAGTGCCCAGACTTTTTGTTGGGAACGGATTGTGTCAGTGCCCCCTGCCTACCACATACTAAAATTCTAGCTCCCGGGAGGAGGGCAGGTATTGGCACAGACCGTCTGGGCACCCTTCGCCACTGGGGGCACGTCTGTGTTAGTGGACGGAGCTGTGCGCGTTCAAGTTCCCAGAAGCCAGCCCAGGGCCAGTCTTGCAGGCGCACTTGGGAAGGACATCAGCCTCAGGCCCACTCCACTGCCTCCTCTCTGCCCCCTCTCCCTTGTGTCTGGTGGGAAAAGTCCAGCAGGAACCTCTAACTGGGCTCACCGCCTCGCCGCTGGGGGGTCTGTTTTCCCCCTCTTCGACTTTTGGTTTCTGTCGTGGGGGATGGCCCCAGCCGGCCCCAGAACTCGGGCCGTGGGAATCCCCAAACACAGGAAGTGGTTTCTGATGCTGGGAAGTGCAGCGTTCCTCCTCCCAGAGTCAGAGCCTCGGTATGGAGTGAGGCTGAGTGGCGTGAGCCTCTGCCATGTGGCCATGAGGGAGAAGCTCTGATGCGTTTTTGCAAATTTCACGTCCTTGAGGGGGGCAGAGTGCCCCCCCCTGCCCGCCCCGTGCTGTGGAGGGGTCCATGCTCTCCAAGAACCCACAGTATGACAGGGGTTCAGCAGAGACTTGAGTGAGGGGTTGATGGCTACTCGAGGTTTGGGGACAGACTATTCTGGACCCGGGGGACAGGGTGAGTGGATAGCAGACACAGAGGCTTGAGGAGCAGAGAGAGAAGCAGGGTGCCTGGGGCGTGTGGGGCGGGAGTGTGGACAGAGGCCACAGGGGCTGATTTGTGGGGCCGGGTTTTTCTCAGAGTTGCGGAGCCATTGGAGGGTTTTAAGCAGAGCAGTAGCAGGATCTAATTTGTGAAGCGCCTCCAGGGAGAAAGGATTGTTGCGGGAAGGACAGGAAAGGAAGCAGGGAGACCAGTCCGGAAACTCCAGTACTGGTTGGTTGATTGGGAGGTGATGATGCTTGGCCGGGTTGTGAGGAAGCGCATGGTGCCGTGTGGTGAGGTGGATGGGTTTGGTGTGTATTTTGGAGGAAGTGCCTGGGTCTTGATAGATGTATATGGAGTTACCACCCAGGGTTTTGGTGTGAGCAGTTAGGTGGTCAATTACCTAATAAGAAGGGGAAAAGGGGAGATCCAAAGCTGTGCTTTGATTACGTTAAGAGTAGTATACCTGCTCGGGCTTCCCTGGTGACTCAGTGGCAAAGAATCTGCCTGCCAGTGTAGAAGCAGGAGGCAAAAAAGAATTTGATCGCTGGGTCAGGAAGATCCCCTGGAGAAAGAAAATGGCAACCTACTCCAGTATTCTTGCTTGGGAAGGAACCTGGGGTGCTGCAGTCCGTGGGGTCGCAAAGAGTCAGACATGACTGAGCACACAGATACTCTAAGGGGATAAGACCAAAATGGACTCAGTACGTGTACACTGAGGGAATAAGACCAGAATGGACTCAATACACCAGCAATACCCTCCTGCCCAGAGGAGGCCAAATCATTGTGTGCCTGGTGATGCGAACAGAAGTTTCTGTCTGCAGTTGAAAAGGTGTTGGAGACATGAGTTGAGACATCACATATGATGGAGCAGAGCTGTGTGGAACTCCAAGGAACCAGCTTGGTGGCAGGGAGCGTCATTGGATGTAGACCTAGTTTTACACTTGTATAAATGAAATATCAACCGAAGAATTTGAGTTAGCACAGAAAGGGGCTTTGAGAATGTTTTACCTTTTGAACTGAAGATCAAGTGTGAGAACTACTGTTCTGATGAGTTCACAGTTCATGTTTTCAGATTCTCAGACCTTATTTCTCCACTCAAAGCCCTTGTGTAGTCTTAGATTTTGTATATTGTTCTTTCTTAACAAGCACTTGTCTTGTTAGAGTGAGGCTGGTCTTAGGACACAAAAAGATGAATAATTGCAGGAAAGGCCAGGAGTGACCGGTAGTGGACGATTTGATGAATGGGATGAGGTGTTGGTAAGTCCCAACATTGGTAGTATCCTGTTGCTCCAGGGAGGAGGGACTTCCCAGGTTCCGAATCTTTTTTTTCGTTTTTTTTAATAACTAAAAAAAAATTGAAGTATAGTAAGTTCCCTGGAGGTCCAGTGGTCAGGATTCCACACTCTCACAGCTGAATGCCTGGGTTTAGTCCCTGGTCAGGGAACTAAGATCGTATATGCCACGAGTCCTGTGGTGCAGCAAAAAAAAAAAAAAAAAAAAAATTGCAGTAAATTTACAATATTGTTTCAAGTATACATCAAAAGTGATTTAGTTGTACATACATATATATGTATGTATACTCTTTCAGATTTTTTTCAGTTTATAGTTTATTACAAGATATTGAGTATAGTTCCTTATGCTCTACAGCAGGTCCCTGTTTATCTGTTTTATATCTAGTAATGTGTGTATGTTAATCCCACACTCCTACTTTATCTCAGTTTCCCGGTCTTGTGGTGATTTTAATACCTGGCGACAAGGACATTGTGCTTCTTTGCCAGGTGACCTTAATTCTGGAAAGTGATGGTTTCAAGCAGATATTCTGGTCTGGGCAATGGCAATTTCAAGGATTCCTTTGGCCTTTAAGAAATCTGTGGAAAATAAAAACCAGTGTAAAATGGCCCAAAGTGCCCTTCTTCTTTGGAACGTATTTGTGTTTTGAGGGGGCTTGGAGAAGCAGGAGGTCTTTTCACTTGGAGTTTTAGGGAAGGAGGATAGTTAAGAAGAAAATTTGAAGTAATGGTATAGACCAGGAAAAAGGAGAGGAGGTCTGTATGGCATGAACAAATAAAGGTTTTGTGTTTTGGAGTGGCTGATCTGCTGAGATTGTCCAGTCTGGGATTCCGGCTTATGTGGAGCGGACACGCGTGAGACCTGATGCTGTGCTAGGGACTGAGGTGGTCAGCAACACACAGCCCCTGCCCCGAGGGAGGGTCTGATTTACTTGAGACAGGCACGTGGACAGCAGCCACTTGCGGTCAGTGCAGTAGTAGCAATAATTGCGTAGGACAGCTGAGTCTGGGCTGTGAAGGTGGGTGGAGAAAGTGGTGTAGGCTTCAAACAGTGACGTCTCAGCTGAGTTTTGGATTCAAATAAGGTGAGGGTAAGGTGAAGTCACTCAGTCGTGTCCGACTCTTTGTGACCCCGTGGACTGTAACCTACTAGGCTTCTCTGTCCATGGGATTCTCCAGGCAAGAATACTGGAGTGGGTTGCCATTTCCTTCTCCAGGGGATCTTCCCGACCCAGGGATCGAACCTGGGTCTCCCGCATTGGAGGCAGATGCTTTAACTTCTGAGCCACCAGGGAAGCGCGGATTCAAATAAGCCAGTAGTTAAAAGTTGGGAACTTTTCCTGTGCTAGGTGCTGATGCATATCTGACAAAAACTAACTTGCAAAATCTTCACAACAGCCCTTGAAGGTGGGTATTTTGTACTTTCTTTTTTTTGTTGTTTTTTCGTATTCACTCATTTATTTGGCCATGCGTGCTCTTAGTTGTGGCACATGGGATCTAGTTCCCTGACCAGGGTTTGAACTTGGGCCCCCTGCACTGAGAGTGCAGAATCCTAGCCACTGGACCAGCAGGGAAGTCCTGGAGGTGTGTACTTTATCGCCATCTCACAGGTGGGCAAACTGAGGCACAAAGACGTTAGCTAACTTGAGCGAGGGTCACAGAGCTTGGAAGCGGCAGAGCCGGAACTTGAGCCGAGGCAGTCGGGCTCCAGAGCCTGTGGGTGGAACCAGCATCCTGCGGTGTCTCAGAGCTGGTCTCCAGGGAGCGGAGAGGGGGCACCCGCGAGGCCAGAATGGCCAGAGTCACAGGGAGGAGGTGGTTATCTGTGAACAGCCTTGTGGGCCTTGTCAGGGAACTGGGGCTTGATCCTCGGGGGCATTGTGAGAGCTCTTTAGAGCTGTGCGTTCCTCATGCTCACCTCACAGCCGGCAGAGAATGGTCGGGGAGGTGGACCACGGTGGGCGGTCCCATAGCTGGCTGGTGGCCCTGGCCGTGGGACTGACCACATGGGGGTGCAGGAGGCAGAGAGTAAATGCCAGAGGCACGTGGAAGGCAGAAGGTGTCGTATGTGGCTACTGATCGATTAGACTAGAAAAAGGGAAGACTCTAGAATAACCATCATTCCCTGTCTCTTATACACATCTAGATGTGTATAAGAGACAGACCTACTCCAGTATTCTTGCTTGGGAAGGAACCTGGGGTGCTGCAGTCCGTGGGGTCGCAAAGAGTCAGACATGACTGAGCACACAGATACTCTAAGGGGATAAGACCAAAATGGACTCAGTACGTGTACACTGAGGGAATAAGACCAGAATGGACTCAATACACCAGCAATACCCTCCTGCCCAGAGGAGGCCAAATCATTGTGTGCCTGGTGATGCGAACAGAAGTTTCTGTCTGCAGTTGAAAAGGTGTTGGAGACATGAGTTGAGACATCACATATGATGGAGCAGAGCTGTGTGGAACTCCAAGGAACCAGCTTGGTGGCAGGGAGCGTCATTGGATGTAGACCTAGTTTTACACTTGTATAAATGAAATATCAACCGAAGAATTTGAGTTAGCACAGAAAGGGGCTTTGAGAATGTTTTACCTTTTGAACTGAAGATCAAGTGTGAGAACTACTGTTCTGATGAGTTCACAGTTCATGTTTTCAGATTCTCAGACCTTATTTCTCCACTCAAAGCCCTTGTGTAGTCTTAGATTTTGTATATTGTTCTTTCTTAACAAGCACTTGTCTTGTTAGAGTGAGGCTGGTCTTAGGACACAAAAAGATGAATAATTGCAGGAAAGGCCAGGAGTGACCGGTAGTGGACGATTTGATGAATGGGATGAGGTGTTGGTAAGTCCCAACATTGGTAGTATCCTGTTGCTCCAGGGAGGAGGGACTTCCCAGGTTCCGAATCTTTTTTTTCGTTTTTTTTAATAACTAAAAAAAAATTGAAGTATAGTAAGTTCCCTGGAGGTCCAGTGGTCAGGATTCCACACTCTCACAGCTGAATGCCTGGGTTTAGTCCCTGGTCAGGGAACTAAGATCGTATATGCCACGAGTCCTGTGGTGCAGCCAAAAAAAAAAAAAAAAAAAA
>SJYV01004343.1:0-12087 GCA_006410875.1 Neotragus pygmaeus | reverse complement strand
CTCACACTCGTTAGCAGAGATGTGTCGTCACACTGTTGTGTTTACAATATTGTTTTGTTGAAAGTTTTCACTTCTGTCTCAGACGCAAAGGATTTGTTAACAAAATGATCCACTTGTTATATACAAATAAATAATACCAGTATTTATTAGAAGATTATCTGGCTTACTTTCAGTATACTAATACTAAAAGAAAAAAGAAATAGAAACAGCAGAGGATACATCACCAAATTGGGTTTTGACCAACATCCAGACTCAAACAGCACTGGGAAGTCCATGACACAGCACATCTGGGGTCCTAACTGGGAAAAGGTTCCAGGCAATGCATCAGCTCTGTGGGTGGACTTCAAAGATTTGAGTTCCTGCTTATAATCCTAGGATGTAACTGATAGCATCATCAATCTGTGAGCAAACTACAGCTCTGGTTTCATGTTTAGTTCACTTCAGTCGCTCAGTCGTGTCTGACTCTTTCCAACCCCATGGACTGCAGCACACCAGGCTTTCCCGTCCATCCCCAACTCCCGGAGCCTACTCAATCTCTTGTCTATCGTGTCGGTGATGCCATCCAACCATCTCATCCTCTGTCATCACCTTCTCCTGCCTTCAATCTTTCCCAGCATCAGGATCTTTTCCAATGAGTCAGTTCTTCACATCAGGTGGCCAAAATATTGGAGTTTCAGCTTCAGCATCAGTCCTTCCAATCAATATTCAGGACTGATTTCCTTTCGGATGGACTGGTTGGATCTCCTTGCAATCCAAGGGACTCTCAAGAGTCTTCTTCAACATCACAGTTCTAAAGCATCAATTCTTTGGTGCTCAGCTTTCTTTATAGTCTAACTCTCAATGGTCTATGAGTTAGACTATAATCTAATTACGACTACTGGAAAAACCATAGTTTTGACTAGACGGGCCTTTGTTGGCAAAGTAATGTCTCTGCTTTTTAATATGCTGCCGAGGTTGGTCATAACTTTCCTTCCAAGGAGCAAGCATCTTTTAATTTCATGGCTGCAGTCACCATCTGGAGTGATTTTGGAACCCCCCAAAATAGTCTGTCACTGTTAGTCTGTCATTGCTTCCCCATCTATTTGCCATGAAGTGATGGGGCCGGATGCCATGATCTTAGTTTTCTGAATGTTGAGTGTTAAGCCAACATTTTCTACTCTCCTCTTTCACTTTCATCAAGAGGCTGTTTAGTTCTTCTTCACTTTCTGCCATAAGGGTGGTATCATCTGCATATCTGAGGTTATTGAGATTTCTCCTGGCAATCTTGATTCCAGTTTGTGCTTCATCCAGCCCAGCATTTCTCATGATGTACTCTGCATATAAGTTAAATAAGCAGGGTGACAATATACAGCCTTGATGTACTCCTTTTCGTATTTGGAACCAGTCTGTTGTTCCATGTACAGTTCTCATGTTGCTTCCTGACCTGCATATAGATTTCTCAGGAGGCAGGTCAGGTGGTCCGGTATTCCCATCCCTTTAAGAATTTTCCATAGTTTGTTCTGATGGTTTCTTGTTAATGCTGTTTATTTTGTCTTAAAACTTGAAATGTTGTTAAGCCTAGGGCTTGGTGGGCCAGCTCCCCTCCAGGGGCTCAACAATCTCAAGAAAGTTCCACCATCTTATCTATGGTGCTGCAAGGCCTGCACTCACAGTAGGCAGTCACTCAAGCCACTCATATCAGGGCAGTGTCCAGGCAGATTAGAAGCAAGGTCAGAGGACTGTTCTGCTTTGTCTCTGAAGCCTAAACAAGACTATTTATTTAATTTCCCTAACAGACATTTGGCAAAGTCTACTTTATTAACTTCAGTTTATTACATTTTACTGTTTTTCTTTTAATTGCTGGATATAACAAAGTTTTCCCTTAGCATGAAAATGAATGCTTTTAAAAATCATAATTAGGGGAAAATTGCATTCTTCTCTGATAAAATACTAACATGTCAACAGTAATACTAGTTGCATATCAAAGACACCGTAAAACAAAAATTGCACTGGTAAAAATGTTCTGAAGACAGAAAACTTGGCAATTTAAATTTTTAGTGCATCTTTTTCTTGTGTTTTGTTTGTTTGTATATTAATTTGCCAAACATTTATGGTTGTTGTTCGGTCACTAAATTGCGTTAGACTCTCTGTGACCTCATGGACTAAGCACGCCAGGCTTCCCTGTCCTTCACTGTCTCCCAGAGTTTTCTCAGATTCATGTCCACTGAGTCGGTGATGCTATATAACCATCTCATCCTCTGCTGCTCCCTTCTCCTTTTGTCTTCAATCTTTCCCAGCATCATGGTCTTTTCGAGCGAGTCGGCTCTTCACATCAGATGGCCAAAGTATTGGAGCTTCAGCATCAGTCCTTCCAATGAATATTCAGGGTTGATTTCCTTTAGGATTGGCTGGTTTGATCTCTTGGCAGTCCAAGAGACTCTCAAGAGTCTTCTCCAGCACCACAGTTCAAAAGCATCAATTCTTTGGGGTTCAGCCTTCTTTATGGTGCAACTGTCATATCTGTACATGACTACTGGAAAAAAACATAGCTTTGACTAGATGGACCTTTGTTTTTAATACACTGTCTGGGTTTGTCATAGCTTTTTTCCCAAGGAAAAGAATCTTTATTTCATGGCTACAGTCATCATCTGAAGTGATTTTGGAGCCCAAGAAAATAAAGTCTGCCACTGTTTCCACTTTTTCTCCGTCTGTTTGGCATGAAGTGATGGAACAGGATGCTGTGATCTTAGTTTTTTGAATGTTGAGTGTTAAGCCACCTTTTTCACTCTCCTCTTTCAACTTCATCAAGAGACTCTTTAGTTCCTCTTTGCTTTCTGCCATTAGAGTGGTATCATCTGCATACCACTTGTTGATATTTCTCCCAGCAATCTTGATTCTAGCTTGTGATTCATCCAGCATGGCATTTTGAATGATGTACTCTGCATATACTGGAGGAGGGCATGGCAACCCACTCCAGTATTCTTGCCTGGAGAATGACATGGACAGAGGAGCCTGGCAGGCTACAGTCCATGGGGTTGCAAAGAGTTGGACATGACTGAAGTGACTGAGCATGCACACACTCTGTATGTAAGTTAAATAAACAGGGTGACAATATACAGCCTTGTCGGACTCCTTTCCCAGTTTGGAACCAGTCAGTTGTTCCATGTAAGATTCTAACTATTGCTTTTTGACCTGCATACAGGTTTCTCAGGGGACAGGTAAGGTGGTTTGCTATTCCCATCTCTTTAAGAATGTTCCACAGTTTGTTGTGATCCACACAATCAAAGGCTTTTGTGTAGTCAGGGAAACAGAAGTAGATGTTTTTTTGGAATTCCCTTGCCTTCACTGTGATCCGACGAATGTTGGCAATTTGATGTCTGTTACCTCTGCCTTTTCTAAATCCCACTTGTACATCTGGAAGTTCTCAGGTCACGTACTATTGAGACCTAGCTTGAAGGATTTTTTAACATAATGTTATAACATTTACTAGGAACTTACTATATGTTAGCACTTAGCTAGAAGCTGGGAATACAAAGATTAATGTGACAGCCAGTGCCCACTGAGAGGCTGTACTGTAGGCAGGTCAGAGAGACACAGAGACAGTATTAATTGTAATACTGTTAATACTTTGGATAGCGAGTGAGAGAGAGATTTGGAATTTCACCCAAGAAACTCTGTAGCAAGAAAAGACGCATGGCTGGGGATGAACATCTGAGAGGGCAGAGGCATCCTGGCTCCCAGAAGCAAAGAATCAAGATTTCCCAAGAGAACAAGAAAGTTCAGTCATGGAACCAGGGGGACTCATCCACAGCCATGAGGCCAAATTGGCCAAAAGTTTCACTTTGTTTGACTCCTCAGGGTTTGTAATATTTTTAAAATAGTTGCCAACTTCTAAGGGTCGAGTGATGCCTCGTAAAATCTGCACGTTTAGCTGCCCGTGAGGCACTGGAATATCGGCTATGTAGGGCCTAGATTCCTCACAGCTGCACAGCAGCATTTTGGTGCGGTGACGGGCTCTCCAAGACCCCACAGGCTCATATCTTGAGGTGGCCGTTTCGTTCATTGAGGTGACCTGCCTGGCTCCTCTGGGCATTTACATCTGGGATCTTCCCCTAGGATTTCAAGAATGGTGTGGTCTCCAAATGTCCACTGCAGCAGAGGAGTGACTAAGGAATGAGATAATCTCCCCTGCCTTTCAATTAGTAGATGGTGAGTCACCAGAGTGACCTGAGGAAGGGAAGATGAAGATTAAGTAAACCACAGAAGCAGAAATTACCATGGATTGAGGAGTGGCCGGGGGGGAAGGAAGAGCATGGTGAGGATAGAGGGGCGAGCCATCTTTTCTTTAAAGGGCCACAGAGCAGATCTTTTTGGCTTGGCTGGCCACATGATCTCTGTCACGACTCTTCAACTATTCTGTTGTTCAGCCCAAAAGCAGCTATAGATAATATATAAACAAATAAGCATGGCCATATTCCAGTCAGATTTTATTCACAAAGATAGGCTTTCTGTGGCCCACAGCTTGCCCAGATGGCATACACTGGGTCAGGGGTGGGGCATTAGGTTGAGAGGAAAGCTGACAGGTCTGTAGAAAAGGGGAGGAGTTGGTAAAGAGGAGACAGAAGGTAAAGAAAAACAGGAGGATGATTGATGAGGCCACATCCAAAGGGAACAGGAGGGAGACAGGGCAAGGCGCTCAGTGGGGATGAGGGGAGGAAGACCATGCCAACCAAGGCAAGAGGTGAGCAGAGCTGGAGAACGAGTTTGCAGTGTGTGAGTAAAAGGAAGTCGGATATTGATCCTTTTGCTGCTGGTGCCAGTTTTGTGGATAAAGTAGGAATGAAGCAATCAACCGAGAGTCATTGAGAAGATGGGATGAAGAAGCTGGAACAACAGAAAGTTGACAAACCGTGCTGAGGGCTCAGTGGAGAAATAAATGTGTTGTCGCATTGTTGCCATTCTGCACGGCAGCAACCACACCAGAGTTTCCAGTCAAGAGAATGTAGAAGGTGAATTTTGAGATAGTAATTCAGAACACATGGGTCTCAGCTGAGTAGTTGTAGATGAGGCCAAGAGGCTCCTGCAAGATGGGAAGGAGAGAACAAGGAGAGAACAAGGTCAAGGAATTAGAGGGGTTTTGTGGACAGATCTAGAGGGTGTGAAGGTAGTTGCTCAGCCAGTAAGTCGTGTCCAACCCTTTGTGACCCCATGGACTGTAGCATGCCAGGCTTCCCTGTCCATCACTATCTCCTGGAGTTTGCTGAAATTCATGTCCATTGAGTCAATGATGCCATCTAATCATCTCATCCTCTGCCACCCACTTCTCCTGCCATCAATCTTTCCCAGCATCAGAGTCTTTTCCAATAAGTCAGGTGGCCAAAGTTTTCCTCTTTGCATCAGGTGGCCAAAGTATTGGTGCTTAAGTTTTAGCATCAGTCCTTCCAATGAATATTCAGGACTGATTTAGGATTGACTGGTTTGATCTCCTTGCAGTCCAAGGGACTCTCAAGAGTCTTCTCCAACACCACAGTTTGAAAGCATCAATTCTTCAGCACTCCTCTATGGTCCAACTCTCACATCCATAGATGACTACTGGAAAAAACATAACCTTCACTAGACAGACCTTTGTCGGCAAAGTGATAGCTCTGTTGTTTAACACGCTGTCTTAACTTTTCACAGCTTTTTGTTATAACTTTTGTCATAACTTTTCTTCCAAAAGAAAAGTGTAAAGATGGAGAGCAGAAAAGTTATAGGAAGTGATTGAGGTTTCTGTGTTGGGGCATTTCCTGGATGTTAAGATCCAGGTCAGGCTCCCTTATTAGGGGGTTGAAATGCAGTGCAGCAAAGGACAGTCAGTATCGGGAAGTAAAGTTGCTCACTAGCTATCTTCACAGAGGCTGAAATCTCTCAGGATTTGGAATGAAGGGGCTTTCGCTCAGTGATGGAGAGTGACCTGAAGGCAGCAGATGACAGCAGTGGGGAGTGGGAGGACATGTGTCTGGCACAGGCATTCACTAGAGGTGGGAGCAATAAACTCCTAGGCTTGCAGGCGCCTGTTTTAGCCCTGCGGAGTCAGCACTTTCCATTGCCAAGGAGACCAGTTCATCACTATCTCTACAGACAGGCCGGCTGGGGCCTGTTCAAGATGTGGAGGAGGAGTGTGTGGCTCACAGGCTTACCCTCTCCTTACAGGTCCCTACAAACCCCACCGTGAGCTTTCTCTCGAACTTCTGTGATGTAGTCCTGTCAACAGAGAATATGTGGGACTTCCCCGGTGGTCCAGTGATTAAGAATCCACTTTGCAACAAGGCAGAGGGCGCGCGTTCAATCCCTGGTTGGGGAACTAAGACCCCGCATTCCTCAGAGCAGCTAAGCCTACGAATCACAACTAGAGAGTCAGTATGGCAGTAAGGAAAGAGCCCAAGACCCAGCCCAGTCAAATAAAAAGTAAATAAATATTTGTAAAAACTAGAGATGATGTCAGCTTTCCCAGCCTGCCTGCTTCTTCTGGCCTGTCTCTGATTCTATTCAAGCTGCAGCTCCAGCCGATAATGGATGTCTGCTCCCCTTTCACCGCAGATGGACAGGTGATCAGGATATCTCTGCAAACGTTCCTGGGAGAGGAGCCGGGAGTCTTCCTAAGTGACAGCCCCCAGCCCCACCCCCATAGGGGCTGTATGACCAGCGCTGTGGCAGAGTCCATTTGGAATCACGGGTCAGGGGGTGTTCAAGTTGTGGACAGTTAGTGAGCACTCTTCACCAAGTTCCATCCTGAGACGGGCCTCAGACCAGGACTCGCCAGGTGGAAGATTCTGAGGAGCCTCCGAAGAGAACTAGAGTAACTAACGGGCTTAATGAAAGAAAGCCATGCACATGCAGCTTATTTAAACTGCACACAGCACAGTTTGCACCACATTGTTACCCATTCCTTTTAATAACCTATCCTTATCCCCTCTCCTCCTGTTTTCTCCCAGAAATTGAAGCTTTGTTTTTGGCACCAAGTATGAGCTGGCCCTTTGAGTTTAGAGAGAGGGACAGATCACACAGGAATTAAGTCAGAAGATGCCGGCCCCTGGGCTGGGCCATGCGCTCGTCTCTGGAGCCTTAGGAATGGAAGCTGAGTCCACACGCTTCCTCAGCTGTTGTGTCTATGATCTTCCCTGTCAGCTGTTTAAAGAACAGCTGAGGAAGGAGGCCTGCATGCTTCTGGGCTCCCTCTGCATGTTTCAAGCATGAGTCAGACCCAGAGGCTAGTGTTTATCCCCGCAGTTAAGAGCTGCAGCCAGTATCTCTCCAGATAAGCATCTCTGAGAAACAGCCAGTGCCGGGCAGATGTAAGGATCAGAGAATGCCAAGCCTTAATTCTGGGGAGTGGGGCATCCTGGCCCACACCCTGAGGAGACAGCTTTCAGCCTTCAGGTAAGATGAAAAGAAGGGAAGAAAGTTCACCCCTGGTTCTCACACTAGAGAGAAGAATCAATCCTTATGGCAGTAACATTTTGCAATTTTTGGTTTGTATTAACAAGTCTGAAACCTATCCAGCCAACACAGCTCATTTTACCGGCAAAGTGTTTTATTTTAATTCTCATTTATATTATATTTATTTATTTATTTTGGGCTGCATCGGGTCCTAGTTGTGGCACTCAGTATTCTAGTTCCCTGACCAGGGATCAAACCAGCATTCCCCGCGTTGGAAGGTGTACTCTCAACCATCAGGCCTTTAGGAAAGTCCTGCAAGGTGGTTTGTAATGTCATCTAAGCCAGTGCACATTCATTTAGTAACCCTTATATAGATGCGATGATATACTGGGTCAAGAGACTAGGACACACTGCTAAGAATTTGTTTGATTTTCATTCAGTAATGCCTGTTCTTTGCAATGTGGCAGGGAAATGGCACTGGTTTGGTTTTCAACCCAAAGCAGTGATTTAAAAATTGTACACAGGAATCATCTGGAATTTTTTAAAAAAAATTCTGACTCCCAGGCCTCATTGCAGAGAAATCACATCAGAATCCATGGAGGTGGGAACCAGGAGTCCAGAGTCATAGATTTCCCAGGGGATTGCCATGAACAGCCATGGCAGAGACCACCCACCCCCTGAAGAATCACATTTACTCATGTGACCATCCTCTGTCTATGGAATTCTCCAGGCAAAAATACTTGAGTGGGTACCCATTCCCTTCTGCAGGGATATTCCTGGCCCAGGGATTGAAGCAGAGTCTCCTGCATTGCAGGCAGATTCTTTACTGTCTGAGCCGCCAGGGAAGCCCAAGTGACCACAAGTGTCTCTATTAATTCAGTTCACCTTGTATTTGTTGCCATTTTGACTTGGCACCCTGAGAGTTGATTTGATTATCCTGAGGATATTTATGGATCCGAATAAAGTCATAATCACTGGGAAGCAGCAGGGAGAAGAGCCAGGTGGAAAGAAGAGGTCTCATGAACCACAGGGGAAATTTTCTCAGTCATGAAACCTGAAGGCGTGCAGAGCATCTCCCCAGGTCAGAGGTACTGAGCTCTGAGTCTGGACAGCCGGATGTAGCAGCAGAAGTAGTGGATCCGGGGTAAGTGGGGAGTATACCAGAGAGATTTTCTGGAATACTTTCTCTCTGCAACTGGAGATAAAGCTTATAAGCCAATTTATAAGCCAGGTGTAGTAGGATACGAGGGTGGACTTGCTCTGTTTAAAGAATCAGGAACACAGTGTACAGACTCCCAAAGTCTTTAAGTCTCTAAAAGTGATGATTCTCAGAATGATTTCTTTTTTTTTTTAGTTGAGAGTTTCGACGATTATTATTTTGTCAAGAAAATAACCACATTCCTTTTATCAAATATGTGTTCAGTGCCTTTTCTGTTCTAGGCACACTATTTGTTACTAGAGATACAAAGATTAAATAGAACATAGTATATGCCTGTGCAAATCAACGTCCTAGATGGGGAAAAGGGTGCATAAATCAAAATTATGCTAGATTTGGACACAGTTCTGTGAGTCTGATGTTAACCCTAATGGCATCAACCCTCGTTGATTTCATTTTCCTTCTTCCATTGCTATATCTTGGACTTGCATTTTTGCATATAATGTAAATTAAATACTCTATTGGTTTGTACTGCTATTGTCAGGAGAAGGTAGGATTCTTAGCAAGGGAGGCCAGACAGTTTGGATCCTAAACTTAAGAGCAAAGAGCAGCTTCTTTGAAGTCTGATGTGTTACTGAACCAGAGAGAATTCTATACAGAGGTTAAGGTAGGCAGAATTGCTATAGTAACTGTTTATTTTGAAATCTTTTCAGGTTTTCAGCCATGTTGACTGTTTCTACCATACTAAAATGGAGTGAAAATACTTGCTTGACTCACATTTCTGCTCCCAGTGGTAATTATTCAATGTTCTGTCACATCTTCTTTCCTAAATTTGTTGTTTAGTCGCTAAGTTGTGTCTGACTCTTGCAACCCCGTGGACTGTAGCCCGCCAGGCTCCTCTGTGGGATTTCTCAGGCAAGAATACTGGAGTGGGTTACCATTTCCACCTCCAGGGGATCTTCTCGACCCAGGGATTAAACCAGCAGGCGAAATTTTTACTCCTGAGCCACCAGGGAATCCGAATCACTGAGTAGTGATCTCCAGTCTTTTAAATATCTTTTGCCTCTCCCCTCAATGCATTTATTTGCAGTCTGCATGTGAACTCTTGGGCTCTTTCCCTTTTTCTCATTTCCTGACCCCTCCTTACCAAGGTCTCATTATCTCTTTGCTGTTTTATTACACATTTTCCCAGCAGGCTCCCTCAGGCACCACTGTAGAGGGTGCTGAGCTGAACTGTAACGTGCTTATTAGAACAGTACTTTATATAAGAAATCAAAACTATTGCTTTTATAATATCCAGCAAAACTAAGGCAAAGAAAAATAAAAGGGTAGCAAAAAAAAAAAAAGCCGATGAGAAGGGAATGATCTAGGCAGAAGGGAGAAAGTACTAAGACATAAAGGGATATAGATGCTCAAAACCAGCATGACCAATGATGTAGTCTGGTGGGTCAGTGGTATTTACCAAGCTGATTCAGGGCTTAAAGAGGGNAAAAAAAAAAAAGCCGATGAGAAGGGAATGATCTAGGCAGAAGGGAGAAAGTACTAAGACATAAAGGGATATAGATGCTCAAAACCAGCATGACCAATGATGTAGTCTGGTGGGTCAGTGGTATTTACCAAGCTGATTCAGGGCTTAAAGAGGGTGGCAGGTTTGCTAAACAATTACACAGAAACCAGACAGGCCCTGGGAGCCCGAAGGTGAAATTAGATTATCCAACACAAGACACTGAGCAAGCCCAGCTGCTTGTACACAGTATTTGTATTTGGAATAAATAAGCTGCAACTGTTATTCCTTCCTCCCAGGCTTCCAGCCTAGGAGTGGAGTTGGGATGAAATGAACACAACAGTTTAAACGACCATGTTCTGGTTTACATGATTGAAAACAGGAAGAGTCTGATTTATTTTTAGGGCGGCTCAAGTGGCCTATTCCTCTTGAACTTATCCATGTAGAGTTTGTACATTGAGACCACCTCCTTCCCAGTCTCTAATGGCAGAAACATTAGCATTATCCTGCACATCCCTGATGTGTTAGACAGCAAGTCTACACAACTGCCTTCCCTTTAAAAAAAAAAAAAAATTATTTACTCCAGGTGGTGCTGGGTCTTCATTCTTTTTTTTTTTTTTCTTTATTTTAATTTACAATACTCTATGGGCTTTGCCATACATCGGCATGAATCCTTGCGTGGGCTTTTCTCTAGTTGCGGAGATTGGGGACCACTCTTCATTGTGGTGCAGGGACTCCTCATTGCAGTGGCTTCTCTTGTTGCAGAGCACAGGCTCCAGGCACTCGGGCTTCAGTAGTTACAACTCACAGGCTCTAGAGTGTGGGCTCCGTAGCTATGGCACCAGGCTTAGTTGCTCCGTGGCATGTGGGGTCTTCCCCCACCAGAGATCAAACAGGTGTCCCTTGCATTGCGAAGTGGATTCTTAACCACTGAACCACTAGGGAAACCCCTGCCTTCCCTCTTCTACTCAGCACATGCTCCAGTCCCTTCACCCTGCGGTCCACTGGGCTGGCTGCCAGAGTCCCGCTTCTGGCCAGCACACCTGGTCCTGCCACCGCCTACTTCAAAACCTGCTCTCCCCCGTCATCTCCAGGGTGATGTGTACCACTCTCAGCCATGCTTCCTAGAGCCTCTGATGGCTGTCTGACCCCATCGCTTGTGATTCCACCACTTGTCTCCACAAACTGGAGCTCTAGTAGATGACTTTTCCCAGAAGCTACCAGGACTTTCCAGGCTGCACTGTCATTGTTCACGCTTGGAATGTCTCTCCCTTCTATTTTCTGACTAAGAAATCGGTAGTTACTCAGCCAGAGTGGCAATGCATCCCAAGTGTGGCCGGTCATGCAGATCATCTCAGGATTGCTTTTAATATTAACACACACATGGAATGCTGGGCCATGCTTCAGAGCCATGAATTCCTAAAATATGGAAGCGTATTTGAGTTTTTCTAAAGATGTGAGCCATCAAGAATATAGTATCTTTATTTATAATCTTTTGATTTGAAGGGCCATTTTTTGCCTCACCTAAAACTGATATGCATTCATATTTTTGAGTGACAACTGCTAGTAATAGTAAAAAATAAAAAATATCTGTGTTTATAAGCAGTTCAGTATGTACTGAAATCTTCCCCATGTCACCCTAAACCCTCTGAAGTCAGAATTGTGGGAGACTGCGGAGGGGAGGGGGAAGCTTCTGATCTGGGTCCTCTCATCTGGTGAGATGACCCTGGCAGCCCCTGGTCTCCCTGGCCTCAGGCAGAATGCCCAGTTCTATATGTCCATGCAAGGCTCTTCTCTTGTTTTATTTATTTACTCCCTTGTTTTTCTGTAACTTTTTTTTAATCTAAGCATTCTAAAGTATTTAATGTCTGTTTTTTGTATGCATTCTGACATGATATGTTGGCTTCCCTGATGGCTCAAACAGTAAAGCGTGTGCCTGCAATGCAGGAGACCTGTATTCGATCCCTGGGTCAGGAAGATCCCTTGGAGAAGGAAATGGCAACCCACTCCAGTACTCTTGCCTGGAAAA
>SJYV01004341.1:9908-23484 GCA_006410875.1 Neotragus pygmaeus | reverse complement strand
AGACAGATACCAAAGCAAGAACATAATTGAAATCACTTGCTGTTGTAAGACTTGGCTTCAAAAGAGAACTAAATAAAGGTATATGATGACTGGCTAAATTCGCTGGCAATACATTATAAAAATTTACAGTCAATATTGTAAAGAATTTTTATATACAATAAATAAAAATGCCTTTTAGTTATGCATAATTTTAATAATCAAAAGCACTTACTACTTTTCAGACATTCCATACAAAGGTCACTAAGAAAACTATCTACTTTATCTGCAAAAACAACATGGTGGTGGTCGTCGTCANTTATATACAATAAATAAAAATGCCTTTTAGTTATGCATAATTTTAATAATCAAAAGCACTTACTACTTTTCAGACATTCCATACAAAGGTCACTAAGAAAACTATCTACTTTATCTGCAAAAACAACATGGTGGTGGTCGTCGTCATGATTAGTTGCTAAGTCATTTCCTTCTCTTTTTCATCTCCATGGACCATAGACCACCAGGCTCTTCTGCCCGTGGCATTTCCCAGGCAAGAATACTGAGGCTGATTTTCATTCTCTCTTCCAGAAGATATGTCTTCCCAACTCAGAGATTTCTCAACCCTAGGTCATCTGCATTCAAGAGTGGATTCTTTACCATTGAGCCACCAGGAGAATACCCCAAAGCAACGCAGTATCTACTAAAGAAGTACTTCTTGGCTTTCATATATACTGTATCAAACTTCTAGCCTGTATAGTCTTTGTTTGTTCAGAACAACCCTAGTGATCCATCGATTAATAGTCAGCTTCCCAATGATCCTTGTCTGGGATGATCCCACATGCTGAAGTGTAACTAAGCTCATGGGCCACAGAAGCTCATGTGCCAAAACTAGAGCAAGTGTTCTCCAACAAAAGAAATCGTAACAATGGGAAGTTTATGGACCATATTGAAGTGCATCATACCACTTGCCTCAGCTAGAGAAAGCCCTTGAACATCCATGATTACCTGACCCTGCGAAAATAAATGCAATTGTAAAAATAATAAAATAAATAAGACCTTAAATAAAACCAGTGACTTAGTTTAACATAGAAGTGTATTTACATATATGTAGCAACAGGCAAATGTACTTTGTTGAAAGCGCAAAAATACTTATTTTTCAAAACATGATAGAATGATACTGAATAGAACAAATTTATCATAAAATAAAAATATTCTATGCAATAATTCACCAGGATTAGAGGTAAGGGGATCCCAACCATCAAAGTTCAAATTTGTGATGTGAATGCCTAAAAGCCTATGAAACATCATGTTGCTCATAAAATTCAAGTATACATATATCTACTGAAGCTATTAGCTCTCTCTTCTGCACCTTTATATTTCATTCTGAAGCCATTTGGATTTTCTAAAATAATGTGTAGATTTGTTTTCTTTGTTTTAGTTTCTGAAGAGACTTCTCATTCTGCCCACACACTAGGAAACGTTTAATATAATTTCCATTACTATAGTTCAAGTTTTGTTTACCCTAACCTTTCATACCATTAACCCCATATTGCAATTTTTTTTTAGCAGACTCTAATGATGCATTTCAAGCTGTTTTTGCCATTCTTTAATTTTGGTATAATGCTCACTGATTTTAATAGCAAATTAACACTTTTCTAACGTGCTTTTAGAATGTGGTGAGCTGTTTTGTTTCAGGGTTTTGGTTGGAAAACTCTGCATTATTATTAGGGCTTTAGTATCTTCTGATACCAAAGGAAAGACTTCAAATATTCCAAACTAATTTGATTATAGTAAGTAGTGTTTTCTAAATAATTAAAATAGTTCCTCATCAAAATATTTCATTCCCATGGAAAAAAAAATACCCCTAACTCTTTAAGTACATCATGATTTTAAGGGGATCTGTGAGAACTGACATTGGTCTGTGCATCATGAATTCATCAATACACCTCTCTGAGATTAAAAAAATTACATAATTAAGGAAAGTCATATTCAAATATGGGAATTTTTTTTTTAGTAACAGTAAAAATGGCTCTATGATAAGTGGATTGATATTTTTTCTCTATTTTTCTCTGAGAATCTTCTTGAAAGTTGTGTCTTCACTCCTAACTGTTTTATTCTGCTATTGTTCAGTTGCTCAGTCATAGCAACTCTGCAACACCACAGACGGCAGCACACCATCACTAACAGCACAGCATCACACTGTTCATCACTAACTCCAAGTTTGCTCAAACTCATATGGATCAAATTAGTTGTACCATCCGACCGTCTCATCCTCTGCTAGGACCTTATCCTTCTGCCCTCAGGCTTTCCAGCATCAGAGTCTTTTCTTATATATAGTTCTTCGCATTGAGTGGCCAAAGTATCAGAGTTTCAGCTCCAGCAAAAGTACTTCCATTGAATATTCAGGGCTGATTTCCATCAGGATTTACTGCTTTGATCTCCTTGCAGTGCAAGGGACTCTCAGGAGTCTTCTCCAACACCACAGTTCAAAAGCATAAATTATTCCATGCTCAGCTTCCTGTATATTCCAACTCTCCTATCCATTCATGAGTAATGGAAACTATATAGGTATGACTTGATAGAACATTAATTGCAAAGTAATGTCTCTGCTTTTGAATATGCTCTTTGGATGGTTACAGCTTTTCTTCCAAGGATCTAGACCTTTTATTTCCATGGCTGCAGTCACCATCTGCAGTAATTTTGGAGCCTGAGAAAATAAAGTCTATCACTGTTTCCATTTTTTGCCATGTTTTCCCTATTTGACGTGACGTGATGGGACCAGATGCCATGATTTTCAGTTTTTCAATATTGAGTTTTAAGCCAGATTTTCCACTCTCTTTATTTTCATCAACAAGCTCTTTAGTTATTCTTCACTTTCTGCCATGTATGTGTTATCAACTGCATATCTGAGGTTATTGATATCTCCCCAGGCAATTTTGACCCCAGTTTGGGCTTCATCCAGCCTGGCATTTCACATGATGTGCTCTGAATATAAGTTAAATAAGCCACATGACAATATATACCCTTGATATACTCCTTTCCCAATTTGCAGCTAGTGTATAGTTCCATGTGCAGTTCTAACCGTTGCTTCATGACCTGCCTACAGATTTCTCAGGACACAGTTAACGAGATCTGGTATTTGCATCTTTTCAAGAATTTTCCATAGTTTGTTGTCATCTACAAAGTCAAAACCTTTATCACAGTCCAAATCAGATGTAGATGTTTTTCTTGAACTCCCTTGCTTTTTCTCTGATCCAATGAATGTTGGCAATTTGATTTTTGGTTTCTCTAACTTTTCTAAATCCAGCTTTAACATCTTGAAGTTCTTCAGTCATGTACTGTTGAAGCCTGGCTTGGAGAACTTTGAGCATTACTAAACCTGCATGTGAGATACCTGCAATTGTGCAGTCATTTGAACAGTCTTTGAAAGAGCCTTTATTTGGGAATGGAGTTTGAACTAACTTTTTCCAGTTCTGTGGACAATGCCGAGATTTCCAAATTGTCTGTGATATTTAGTGCAGGATTCTAATGGCATAATCTGGTAGGACTCGAAATTGCACAACTGGAAACCCATCAACTCTAGTAACTTTGTTCATAGTGATGTACTAAGGGCTAATTGATTTCACATTCCAGGATGTCTGGTTCTAGGTGAGTAAAGATACCATCACGGTTATCTGGGTCACTAAGATTTTTTTTTTTTTTTGGTACAGTTCTTCTGTGTATTCTTGCCACCACTTCTTAAAATATTTTGCGTCTGTTAGGTCCATATAGGTTCTCTTATTTATGGTGCCCATCTTTGCATGAAATACTCCCTTGGTATCTGTAACATTCCTGAGGAGATCTCTGTTCTTTGCCATTCTTTTGTTTTTCTCTATTTCTTTACATTGATCTCTGAGGAAGGCTTTCTTATCTCTCCTTGCTCTTCTTTGGAAAATTGCCTTCAAATGGATTATCTTTCTTTTTCTCCTATGCCTTTAGCATCTCTTCTTTTCTAAGCTATTTGTTAGGCCTCCTCAGACAACCCTTTTGCCTTTTTCCGTTTATTTTTCTTGGTTATGGTCTTGATCACTGTCTCATGCAGAATGTCACGATCCTTGGTCCATAGTTCTCCAAGCAGTCTGTCTATAAGATCTAATGCCTCAAATCTGTTTGTCACATCCCCTGTATCATAAGGGTTTGATTTCAGTTCAAACCCAAATGGTCTAGTGGTTTTCCATACTGTCTTCAAATTAAATCTGAATTTTTCTTTAAGGCATTAATGATCTGAGTCATGTCACTGCTCAGTCTTGTTTTTGCCGACTGTATAGAGTTCATCTTCAGCTGCAAATACCATAATCAGTCTGATTTCAGCATTGACCATCTCTAGAAGATGTTTTTCACTATGAATGGTGAGTTCTCTCAGGAAACTCCGTTAGCCTTTGCCCTGCTTCATCATCAAACTTGCCTGTTTTGCCTTATCTCTTGACTTCCTACTTTCTCTAGTAGGCAGTGAATGTGGGCAGTAGAAGCCCTCATTCCTCATTCCTTTTCTAAATCCAGCATATATATTTGGAATTTCTTGGTTCAAATTTTTGAAGCCTAGCACAAAGAATTTTGAGCATTATCTTGCTTAGTATGTGAAATGAGCACAATAGTGCAGGATTTTGAATAATTTTCAGCATTGCCCTTTGATGTGGGGATCAGTACTTTGTCATGTGTGCACTAGAGCTTGGTCAGTAGTTGCATAATATGTATTCCATAGTGCAAACTCATGCCAGAGTCCATCCCCAGTAGATCCAGGGTAATTCTAAGGTGAGACGGAGTAGGTGTCCAAGGGAAAAAACTAATTTAATTACAGATATATAGAGAGATTAGAAACTGATAGTGTAGTAGGAAAAATAGTGGAGATAAAGAAGCTGAATAACTTGGTTTACATGGAATATCAGTCACCACCTATATAGGTCACAGGTGTCTTTCCATTCTCCCAAAGGAGTAGAGGCACTGAAGCCTCCCGGATCCAATTTTCGAAGCCCATGCAAAATTAGCAGGCTTGGTGAGTACCCACATTAATTCAGCCAGAATAATGGGGAGCAAGAAGGAATAACATGGGGGAATCAGTCTTTCCAGAAACTGATCCCATTTCTTTATTTTTTAGGTTTGCTTATATATCTTTTGTTACACATAGGCATGAATACAGAGTCACGCGGGGGTCAGCAGTCCTGACCTTTATCAAAATCAGGTGCTTTACATAAAAAAAGGTCTTAGGGGTTTTACATAACCTTCTAGCCATGAGGCCTGCTGACATTTATGACCCTTTCTTTCTGATAACCAAAAAACTTTTATTTTTTCCAAGGTGTTTTTTCTTCAACCAGGCACCACCCTCCAAATAAAGTTGCATTCCTATAGTCTGATGGTGTAGTGGATTACAATCAAGAAGGAATTTACTTAATCTAAGGCTAACATGATTAATCATATAGGTTCATACTTGTTTCTCCTATATGCTAGTGATATTCATTATAGGAGCAAGGAATATGGAGATTTAGCAGCAAATATTGGCTCAACAAATTAAAAGCCTTCCCCAGTGTTCCCCTTAAGATCTATTTAGTCTTAAGATAGTGATAAAGTTACATTTTTACATAGCAAGGACACAGTAATTTATAACAAAGTACAGTGATCTATTACAAAAGAGAAAATTCATTAACTCAAAAAGTCTAGCATTGCTAACCTTAAAAACTACCATATTTGCTTTTCTATATTCCAAATACATTGATTGATATATTCCCAGGTGCCTAAGGATATGGAGGCCTTGTGGCAATCATTTATCAACAATGAGAAAAGCCCTATGCTAATTAAGACTCTCAAAATACTCTGAATATCTACGTGCTGTGTATGGTTGAGAGGTAGTAGTGGCGAGAGTATGGATAATCCTGTCAAAACAAGCTAGTTTGCCAGCAAAGAGTTTTGACCTGAGACATCCTAGTCCTACTGAGGGCAGGGAATTAGCAGTAATTATTGGCACAACAAATGAAAAAAACCTTCACCAATATAATTCCTAACCAACCCACTATACTAATAATTTCTAGGTAGACTCTGGCTTTGGGGGTAAATGCTCAAGAACAGAGGGTTTCCCGAGGCTTGATAACACCTTTGTATATGCCAAGCATCCTTCCTCATGACCTTTGCCATGGGCGGAGTTTCTCACGCTGGCTCCGGGCAAACTCAGAAGTTGGATCATGTACGCTATATAATGTTGATGACATCAGCAAAGGTAGGATGATACTTCCAGAATGCAAGCTCAGAAGTTGTGTTAAGTCTGCTGTAGAACACTGATTCAGTAATGGTAAGATGTGTGTTCTTTAATACAGGATCAATACTGTTGTCACAGTTCCTCCAGAGTTTAGCCACTGAGTTCTCACTGGAGCCAACTTCCTCCAGAGTTTAGTGATATGTGTGCTTAAAATGGGGTCTTAGTAGTGGTGAGATGCATGCTCTACAACTCATTCTCAGTAGTGGAGAGATATGTTCTCTAGAGTACAAGCTAGTGGTTACAAGATACCTGTTGTGATGACCTGTAGTATATGAAAAAACAGTGGAAGTTATCACAGCAATGAAACACTGAATGGTGAAAAACTACTAGGTGTGTTTGACCCACAGTAGACTGAGAGGCATTCCAAGAATGTTTCACCTCTGATTTACAGGATGGTGGTAATTATTGTGTGTGTTCCAACTAAAGTAGATGAAGATGTACTTAAGTCATGTCATAAAACTGAAACAGTGATGGTTAAAATCTATTAATCATGCCTGAGCTATTTGGATGCAGAAACACTTAAAACTTCATAGCACTGAAACAGTGGAATTCGATAAATTATTGGGTGTTTCTTCCAAGAATGGATGTTAAAGTACCTGAAATGTATCACATAGCTGAAAGATTGGATGTTGATAAATACTGTGTGTGTTTGACCTGGGGTAGGATGGGGACTCATTTAACCATATGGCAGCCCTAAAACACAGGATGCTGGTAAATTTATGTGTGTATGAACTGGTATATACAGAAACAGTTGAAACATATCACAGAACTAAACACTTGATGAATCAGAGGATATGAAAGAAAAGACTTGAAGAATGTAACAGAACTGAAACAATTGATGGTGATAAATTATTGCTTGTGTTTACCATGGAGTAGAAGAAGAAGCACTTGAAACATGTCACAGCACTGAAACACTGGATGGTCCTAAGCGGGTTAGAGAAATATCTGAAGCATGTCACACAACTGAAACATTGCATGGTTTTAAAAGACTGAATGTATTTGATATGGAGTGAATGAAGAAAGCACTTGAAGCATGTGACATCACTGAATCATTGGTTGGGAATACTATGTTTGAGCTGGGATGGACACAGAGGCTCCAGAATCATTTCATAGTACTGAACACTAGCACTAGATGGGGAAAAACCTACTGTTTTTGTTTTTGTTTTTGTTTTACACAGGAATGAATGAAGAAGTAGTTGACATTATGTTCACAGCAGTGAAACACAGCCTGAAACAAGATGGTTATAAATGCTGAGTATATTGATGCTAGTGGGACCAAGAACACATTTAATCTTATCAAAGCCCTAAAACACTGGAGGATGATGAAATACGGGTTGTGTATGCCTCAGTGTGGACCAACAAATTTTCAAATCACGTCACAGCACTGAAACTCTGTTATGGTGATAAAATACTGAGTGTCTCTATATAGGGTGGGTGATGAAACTCTTTAAGCACGTTACAGTATGTAAACACTGCTGCTGCTGCTGCTGCTAAATTGCTCAGTCGTGTGCGACTCTGTGTGACCCCATAGATGGTAGCCCACCAGGCTCCCCCGTCACTGGGATTCTCCAGGCAAGAACACTAGAGTGTGTTGCCATTTCCTTCTCCAATGCATGAAAGTGAAATGTGAAATTGAAGTGGCTCAGTCGTATCTGACTCCAAGTGACCCCATGGACTGCAGCCTACCAGGGTCCTCTGTCCATGGGATTTTCCAGGCAAGAGTACTGGAGTGGAGTGCCATTGCCTTCTCTGATGTAAACACTAGATGGTGAAAAATCACAGAGTTTGGTTTTTTTGGTGAGAATGATGTCACCCATAGTGACTTAGTTTTGGGTCATGCCCCAAAACTAAAACACTGGCTGTTTATAACTTCTAGAAATTTTGCCCCAGGGTTAAGGTAGAAGAGTTTGAAACACGTCACTGTACTGAAAATAATGGATGGTGATAAACGACTATGTTACTTTGAGTGGGTGAAAAAGTACTCAAATCCAGTACCAGCCATGATACACTATGTATTGATAAACTCCTGGATTTTTTTTTTTCTTTTACACTCACTTCATTAATGAATAATTGAAATCGGTCATATGTCACAGCACTGGACACTGGTTGGTACAAAATATTGGCTATGACTCACCAGAGTGGGAAGAGAAGCACTTGAATTGTGCCAAACACATGAAGCAAATAAATAGAGAAAAGCAATAGGATGGGAAAGACTAGAGATCTCCTAAAAAAAATTAGACATACCAAGCGAACATTTCATGCAAAGATGGGCTCAATAAAGGACAGAAATGGTATGGACCTAACAGAAGCAGAAGATATTAAGATGTGGCAAAAATACACAGAAGAACTATACCAAAAAAAAAAAATCATGACCCAGATAATCACTGAGAGCCAGGCATCTTGGCATGTGAACTCAAGTGGCCTTAGGAATCATCACGACAAAGAAAGCTAGTGGAGGTGATAGAATTACAGTAGAGCTATTTCAAATCCTGAAAGATGATGCTATGAAAGGGCTGCACTCAACATACAACCAAATTTGGAAAATTCAGCCCTGGCCACAGGACTGGAAAAGGTCAATTTTCACTCCAATCCCCCCAAAAAAGGCAATGCCAAATAATTCTGCAACTAGTGCACAGTTGCATTCATCTCACATGCTACTAAATTAATGCTCAAAATTCTCCAAGCCATGCTTCAGCAATATATCAGCAATGAACTTCTAGAAATTCAAGCTGATTTTTGAAAAGGCAGGGGAACCAAGATCAAATTGCCAACCTCTGCTGGATCATTGAAAAACCAGAAGAGTTCCAGAAGAATATCTACTTCTGTTTTATTGAGGTTTTGACTGTGTGGATTATAACAAACGCTGGGAAATTCTGAAAGAAATGGGAATGCCAGAACACCTGACCTGCATCTTGATAAACCTGTATGCAGGTCAGAAAGCAAAAGGTAGATGTGGAAATAGAAAAATGGACTGGTTCCAAATAGGAAAAGGAATACCTAAAGGCTGTATAATCATCACCCTGCTTATTTAACTTCTACACAGACTACATAATGAGAAACAAAATCCAACCAGCCCCTCCTAAAGGAAATCAGTCCTTAGTGTTCACTTGAAGGACTGACACTGAAGCTGAAACTCCAATAATTTGGCCACCTGATGTGAAGAGCTGACTCATTTGAAAACATCCTGATGCTGGGAAAGATTGAGAGCATGAGAAGGGGACATGAGCAGATGAGATGAATGGATGGTATCACTGACCCAGTGGACATGGGCTTGGGTTACCCATGGGAGTGGGTGATGGACAAGCAGGCCTGGCTTGCTGTGGTTCATGGGATAACAAAGAGTTGGACATGAATGAGTGACTGAACTGAACTGAACACCCCGTAAAGACTGATTCTTTTCTTTCTTTCTATTTTTTTTTTTTTAATATAATCTTGGGCATGTTTGACCTGGGTGAATAGACAAGTCCCTGAAGCATGTCACACAATGAAACTTTGAGTGATCAATAATTAGCAGCTGAGTTTGACAATGGATGGATGGAGAAGCACTTGAGGCATGTCACAGAACTTCAACACTGTATGGTGATAGACTAGTGAATGTCTTCAATGGGGAGAATGAACACACCATTGAAGTGCATTTTGGTATTGAAATAGTAGGTGGTGAACGTTATGGATGTTTGACTTGGGAAATGAGGAAGACTTGAGGAATGTCACACATTGGATGGTGTTAACTGCTCATTGTCTTTGACCTGGTCAGGATGGAAAAGTCCTGGAAGCATGTCATAAAATGGAAACAGTAAATGGTGATAAGCTACTGCAAGTGTTTTACCTAGAGAGGATGAAGAAGCACAAGAATCATGCCACAGGACTGAATACCAGACCACCTAACCTGCCTCTTGAGAAATCAGTATGCAGGTCAGGAGTCAACAGTTAGACCTGGAAATGGAACAACAGACTGGTTCCAAATAGGAAAAGGAGTACATCAAGGCTGTATATTGTCACCCTGTTTATTTAACTTATATGCAGAGTACATCATGAGAAACGCTGGACTAGAAGAAAGACAAGCTGGAATCAAGATTGCTGGGAGAAATATCAGTAACCTCAGATATGCAGATGACATCACCCTTATGGCAGAAAGTGAAGAGGACCTAAAAAGTCTCTTGATGAAAGTGAAAGAGGAGAGCGAAAAATTTGTCTTAAAGTTCAACATTCAGAAAACGAAGATCATGGCATCCAATCCCATCACTTCATGGGAAATAGATGGGCAACCAGTGGAAACAGTATCAGACTTTATTTTGAGGGCTCCAAACACTGCAGATGGTGACTGTAGCCATGAAACTAAAAGACATTTACTCCTTGGAAAAAAAGTTATGACCAACCTAGATAGTATATTCAAAGCAGAGACATTACTTTGCCCACTAAGGTCCGTCTAGTCAAGACTACAGTTTTTCCTGTGGTCACGTATGGATGCGAGAGTTGGACTGTGAAGACTGAGGGCCGAAGAATTGATGCTTTTGAGCTGTGGTGTTGGAGATGACTCTTGAGAGTCCCTTGGACTGCAAGGAGATCCAACCAGTCCATTTTGAAAGAGATCAACCCTGGGAATTTCTTTGGAAGGAATGATGCTAAAGCTGAAACTCCAGTACTTTGGCCACCTCGTGAAAAGAGTTGACTCATGGAAAAGACTCTGATTCTGGGAGGGATTGGGGGCAAGAGGAGAAGGGAGGACAGAGGATGAGATGGCTGGATAGCATCACGTACGCGATGGACATGAGTCTGAATGAACTCTGAGAGATGGTGATGGAAAGGGAGGCCTGGCATGCTGCGATTCATGGGGTCGTTGAGTCAGAAATGACTGAGTGACAGAACTGAACTGACATGATAATCTACTCGGTGTGTTTTGTCTAGGGTTGTGAAGAAGCACTTGAGACAAGTCTTCGAACTGAGACATGGGATGCTGATAAACTATTGGGTCCTTCTGAACGATGGTGTATGACAAAATTCTTGAAATATATTACAGTCCTGAAACATTGGATGTTGCTAAACTACTGGTGTGTGTGACCTAGGATGGACAAGAAACACTTGATGCATGTCAAAAAACTGACACTGGAGTTGATAAACAACAGAGTGTGTATGACCCAGAGTGCATGAAGAAGTATCTGAACCTTGTCAGCAACATGAAACACTGGATGGTGAAAAACTATAAGTGTGCTTGATTTAGGGTGGACAAGAAGCACATGATCCATTTCACAGAACTCAAAAGTGGAGGGGACAAGCTACTTAGTATGTTTGACCCAGGGAGAAAAAAGAAGCTCTGGAAGCATGCTCTAACCCTGAAACACTGGATAGTGATAAACTACTTGGTGTGATCCCCTGAGGGAATGAAGGAACCCAGAAGAGGGTTGCATAATTGAAGCAATGGATAATGGCAAAGTACTGGGTGTGTTTGACCCAGTGTACACAAAGAAGCACTTGAAGCACGTCGCACAACTTGAACACTGGATGGTGAAAAACTGCTGGGGGTGTTTGGCTGGGTGGATGAAGAAGCTCCTCAAGCATGTCTCTGCACTAAGACACTGGATGATGAGTGTCTTTTATCTTCAAAAAATGAAGCACTTGACCTGTGTAACAGCACTAAAATAGACTATGGCACTTATACCACTGGGTGATTAGTCTCAGGTGAAAAGGAAACACTGGAAACTGTCACATGTTAATGCACTGAATGCTCTATGGTAATAAAGTACTGAATGTGTTTGATCTGGGGTTGAGAAGAAGCAGATAAAGCAGGTCCAAGCACTGCAACCTGGGATTGTGATACACTACTGGGAATGTTGGAATTCTAGTGGAAGAAGAAACACTGGAAGCACATCACATCCATGAAACAAGAAATGTTGCTAAACCACTGAGTGGGAATGATAGACTGGGAAAGACTAGAGATCTCTTCAGGAAAGTAAGAGATATCAAGTGAGTATTTCATGCACCTATGGGCACAATAAAGGACAGAAAATGTATGAACCTAAAAGAAGTGAAAGATATTAAGGAGTGGTGGCAAGAATACATAGAAATACTATCCAAAAAGATCCCAATGACCCAGATAACCATGATGGTGTGATCACTCACCTACAGCCAGACATCTTGGAGTGTGCAATCAAGTGCCTGTTAGCATCATTACCAACAGAGGTAGTGGAGGTGATGGAACACCAGCTGAGCTATTTCAAATTCTAAAAGATGATATTGTTGAAGTGTTCCACTCAATATGACAGAAAACTTGATAAACTCAGCAGTGGCTGCAGGACTGCCAAAGGTCAGTTTTTCATGTGAAATCCAAAGAATGACAATGTAAAAGAATGTTCAAAGTATCACACAACTTCCCTTATTTCATACACTAACTCATTGGAAGACAATTCATGAACTTAGACAGCATATTAAAAAGCAGAGGTGTTAATATGTCAACAAAGCTCCATCCAGTTCAGACTATGATTTTTCCAGTAGGCATGTGTGGTTGTGACAGTTGAATTATACACACACACACACACATATATATATATATATACATATGTATATAAAGTTGAGCACCAAAGAATTGATGTTTTTGAACTGTGGTGTTGGAGGAGATTCTGGAGAGTCCCTTGAACTGCAAGGACATTCAACCAGTCCATCCTAGAGGAGATCAATCCTGAATATTCTTTGGAAGGACTGATGTTAAAGCTGAAAATAAAATACTTTGGCCACCTGATGTGAAGAGCTGACTCATTTGAAAAGACCCTGATGTTTGGGCAGATTGAAAGCGGGATGAGAAGATAAGGACAGAGGATGATATGGTTGGATGGCATCCCTGAGTAAAAGGACATGAATTTCAGGAAATTCCAGGAGTTGGTGAGAGACAAGGAGGCCTGACATGCTACACTTCATGGGGTCACACAAAGTCAGATACGACTGAACAACTGAAGTTAATCGAAAAAAGGCATACTCAAAATTATCCAGGATAAACTTCAACAGCACAGTAACCTAGAAATTGCAGATGTTCAAACTGGATTTAGCAAAGACAGAAACCAGAGGTCAAATTGGTAACATCCATTGGATCATGGGAAAAGCAACATAATTCTAAATAAAGAAAATATATTTGTGCTTCATTAACTAAAATAAAAATCCACTGTGTAGATTGCAACAAACGGCAGAAAATTCTTAAAGACATGGACATACCAGACTATCCACCTGCCTCCTGAGAGACCTGTATCCAGATCAAGAAACAACAGTGAGAATCAGATACAGAAGAACAGATGATTTGAAATTGGGGGAAAACAAAACAAAACAAAA
>SJYV01004337.1:0-13973 GCA_006410875.1 Neotragus pygmaeus | reverse complement strand
GGCCCTCAGCTTCCTGTTGTTCATCGCCCTGGGGCTCTGGGGGGGATTTCCCTGGCCACCCCCACCCCCCAGGGAAGGGGAAGGAGCCCTGGTGAGTCACAGGCCTGGGGCGGGAGCCTGAGGGTGAGAAGGGGCGGGAGGAGTCCTGTCACCAAGGTGCCAGGCCCTGGGCCCACAGCGGGCATCCGGGACCCTCTATCAAATGTCATACCCGAGCGGTCACCCTGGCTGCTCTGACTGGGGCTTACCTTGGTGCTGGGGCCAGTCGGGGACACCGAGAACGGGGAGGTCTTATTCTGGGGGTTCTGCAAAAAGCAAGTGGGGGTGGGCGATGGGAACACTGAGATGAAGCAACTTCTGATGCCCTGCCCCTGCCCAACAGAGCTCTGCTCTGCTCCCTTCTGCCCCTCTCCCCGATACCCATCCCCTGCCTCCTGACCTGATGGTTAGTGTCTGGTCCATTTCTTTCAGTGTCTGCAAAGAGAGGGATGAGGGGTGAGTTGTCACTAGCCCCTGACCCTAAAACCGGCAGCGCCCCTGCCCTCTGCCCGTGGTGACCTCTGCTCTCCCTGCCCAGTTCCCCACTTACCTGTGTGCTCTGACGGGGAGTCCAGACCTTGCTTCTCGGCCTCCAGGGGCTTAGACATTCTTATTTCTGAGGACAAATGAGGGACGCCAGTGGGCTGAGGGTGCCGAAGCCAGCAGGGCTCTGGGGCCACTCCCCCAGCACCACCCAGCCTCTTCCGCAGACCCCCAGGCCCCTGCCACCTTGCAAGTGTCTCTTTCCTGGAGACATGCCCTCTGCTCTAGGCCCCTGCCCTCCACCGGTAGGACAGGAGAGGAGCCTCTTGGCCCCTCTGGAAGGTGGCACAGGGAGGGTCGCCTCCAACCCCCCGAGAGGCCTGGGGCAGGGCGGAAGGTGAGGTTGGCCCTCGGTCCTGGCGCAGCTCCGGCTGCCCGGGGTTGGGGAAGGCTGGTGATGCTCCGAAGGAGCGAGTCAGCCTTGGGCCTCCTCGCAGCGGCCGCCTAGGCGCCCGTCCTGCCCCACCAGGTTTCGGTGAGGCGTGTTTTCCACTCTGAGTAGGGCCTGGAGGTGTGAGGGACGGCAGCATCCCCCAGGAGCGAGTCCTCAGATCTCCGGGTGTGATTCAGCGCCCCAGGTCCCCTCCCCGGCCCACCACTTTCCCGTCCACTCCCCCCTCTGCCTCCCTTTCAGGCTGGGCGGCCCCACCCTCATCTCTGTGACTCCAACTCCAACCCCATCCGCTTCTGCCCTGACCTTGTCCTCAGAGCTAACCCTAGACTGCAGCCTTACCTGGGACTGCAGCCCTTAGTTCAACCCGGAGCATCCACCCTACCAACCCCATCCCGCCCTACAGTCCCGCAGGCCCAGGAAATGGAAGAAGGTGGCAAACAGGGGACCCGGAGCAAGGGAAACAACCCCATGCTCACAACGCTCCGATTCTGGTCACGGGAAGGTGAGCGCTACCAGCACAGCGCGAGATATGACTCAGAGCTCACGTTGGCAGCTGGTGCCAATATTACCCCCATTTTACAGGGGAGAAAACTGAGGTTCCAGGCAGATGGCACCTCCCCAAGAGCTCCGTGAGACAGCAGAGGCACCCTGGTTGGACCGGGGTCCTTGTGACTCCGGGGCTCCTGCTTCTAATCAGTATCACTACGGTCTGATGAACCCGTTCTGATCCCCTCCACTTCATTTCCACAGTGACTCCAACCCAGGCTCACCCTGAGAGCCATTCAAACCCAGCCCATCCTGGTCCTAGACTCTTAGTCTGGGTTTCTGACCAATGCATTTGCAATTTTCTTACCCACACTGATCCCCAGCTCTCGTCCAGACAGTCCGAGTCCTTCATCTGACCTCGACTCCCAGCTTGGCCTCAGACCTTACTCCCGACCCTGGCTTGGACCCTAATATCTCACAACTCACTCCAAATTCCCACCAAGACCCCGTTCTATCAAAGAAACCATCCAACACTAGCATGCTCTGTGTCCAAGATAGTTAAAGAAAAGAGAGATCTGAAAGAGCCTCTGCAACTTCCCGATATTTTGCAACTGAGGGTCACTTGACAAGGAATGCCACTTTGACATGAAATTCCTGATTAAAAAACCAGCTCGGAGCTTCCCTTGTGGCTCGGTGGTAAAGAATCCACCTGCCAGTGCAGGGGTCACGGCTTTGATCCCTGATCCAGGAAGATCCCACACGCCTCGGAGCAACTAAGCCCAGGCACCATGACCGACGCCTGGGCTCTCGAGCCTGCGCACCGCAAGCAGAGAAGCCACCGCAACAAGAAGCCTGTGTGCCACAGCTCGAGAGCAGCCCGCTCAGCAACGAGAGCCGGGCACCGACAAAGGGGGAAAAGCTAGGGCGCACACTGCTGACGGGGCTGTAAATCCACCCAAGTACAACCCAGCAAAGTTAGAGAGGCGCCGCTGCCCAGCACATCCTCTCCCAGCATCCACCCCAGAGGATGCAGCGTCCTGCCCACCACCGCCCGGGGCACATGTGTTCCGGGCAGCAGCCCTTTTCTAACTGCCCTCCCACCACTGGAAACGGCTCCAGGGCCCATTAACCGGGGACAAGTTAACACATTGGTACGTCTGTACAGCGAAATACTCCACAGCCCAGAAAAGAACCAGCTCCTGCATCACGTACGCTGAATCTCACAAACCTGCTGCCAAGGGAAAGACGTTAGACAACTGAAGTGGAAAGACAACAGGACCCCAGTTAAGGGAAACTCAGAAACAGGCAGGACGACCTCAGGTGATTCAGGTCAGATTAGTGGACACCTTTTGAGGGGTGCTGACCTGAAAAGGGTGTGAAGAAGCCTTCAGAGGGTTAGAAATGTCTTGGGAGGTGATCTGTTTGGTGGTTTGGCGGGGGGAGGGGGTCTGTACATATGTAAAATTCATCAAACTGTACAGTTACAACCTGAGCGTTTTACTATATATATGTTTTCACACACACAAAAGAAATAAAACAAGCTAATAATAATAAGCCAGCACATAGTCCTACTAAGGCATAAGCTTACAAGGTGGGGGTGGGGAGCAGGTGCCTAGATGCTCCCAGAGTTCAGGCCCTGTTTCTGGGCACTGGGGAAGGGGCATTGAGTGGTTAAGGACCCCGAGACCCAGGAGGTCACAAAGGGAGCCAAGGAAGGAGTCCCCCCGCCTCCTGACCCTGGGGCATCAAGAAGCAGGAGTCCTGCCTGATCCTGGCTCTGAAACTCCCAGACTCGACTTCCTTGGTGGCTCAGTGGTAAAGAATCCATCTGCCGATAATCCTCCTGTTACCTGCAGGAGACACAAGTTCAATCCCTGGTCCTGGAAGATCCCACATGTCGAGGGGCCGCTGAGCCCGTGTGCCGCAACTACTGAGCCTGTGCTCTGGATCCTGGGAGCCCTAACTACCGAGGCCTGAGCCCCCTAGAGCCCGCGCTCCACCACAGGGGAGGCCGCTGCAACGAGAAGCCCGCGCACGGCAACTGGAGAGCGGCGCCTGCTCGCCAAAACCAGAGAAGAGCCTGTGCAGTGACGAAGACCCAGCACAGCCAGGTAAAGAATAAACGACCTTCTAAAGCCAAGCAGATAAACCGCCTAGCCCTTGGCCCTGCTGCAGGCCACCACAAACCCCAGAGTGGCCCTGCGTCCCTGCTAGCATTCTGGAGAGCCGTGCCGCGGCCACGCTGCAGCCCTTCCTTCCAGCCAGCGACCACGCTGCCACCAGGAGCCCCTTCCCCGGCCGTGACCCCTTCCACGGTTCCCCGTCTCCTAAGAAAAGCCCAGGCTCCCATCCTGGCCGTCAGGGTGTGACCCTCGTCACACTCCACTGCCCATCTCTTAGCACTCATGCACCCTTCTCTTCAGTCACGCTGGCATCGCCCTCTGCTTGACGAGGGGCGGGGGGCAGGGGTCCAGGGCGTACAGGTTCTTTCCTCACCTCGCCGGTGAACGCCCCTCCTGCCCACAGACCGGGGCGGCCTCGGGCCCCACCTCCACCCCAGAGGGCCCGTGCTCATCCTCGGCCTCTGCTGTGTGCGGAGCTGTACCCCTCGACATTCCTCTCTTGGATTCCTAACCCCCAGTAACTCAGACTGTGACCGTCTTTGGAGTCAGGATCTTTACAGAGGTAACGAAGCCAAAATGAGATCAGGCCCCACGTACAGATCAGGGCCTCAGGCTAGGCCCTGATCCAGGTCGACTGGTGTCCCTAACAAGACGAGGAGACGGGGACGCGGACAGGCACAGAGGGAAGACCAGGTGAGGACCCAGGGAGCCGACGGCCACCCCAAGCCAAGGAGGGAGGCCTCGGAAGAAACTAACCCCACTGACAGCCTGACCTTGGACTTCCAGCCTCCAGAATTTTGAGAAAAGTAATTTCTATTGTGTAAGCCATCCCGTCTGGGGTTACTTTGCTATGGCAGCGCTAGCCAACTAAGGCAGCCTCTTCTCACCAGTCCAGCCCCGAGCCCGCAGGGCTGTGGTCACCTGTGCCCTTGTCCTTCCACACTGACCAGCAGACAGGCCTGGGCCGACTCACTGCTGGGGCCCCAGCATCACCCAGCTTGGAAGCCCAGGTTATAAACGTCTGTGCCTCTCTGCGGCTCCCTCTCTCTTAACTTGTTCCTGCCTCTGTCCTGCTGTCTCTCTGTTACTTAAAGAGCCTTGGCGTGGGCTGGTCCCTCCACCTGGAATGCTGTTCCCCACTCTGCCTGGCGACCTCCTACTCATCCTTCAGGACCCGGCACAGGCTCCGTCCTCCTTGAAGTCTCCACCCTGATGACTTCAGGTGGGGGTCTCTGCCCTCTTCCCTCCACCCTGGCTCCACCTCCCCATTACTGTCCTAAGGGCTACAGCCATCTGGGCCCCAGAATGTCTCCCCCATCAGGCTAGGCAGCCCTCGGGGCAGGGCTGACTCATCTGGGGCCCTCACAGGCTGCGTGGGTGGGATGAGCAGGGCCGCCCCACTCCCTCCCCTCCAGGCCTTTGCCTCTGCTCCCCTCCCGCCTGGGACGACCCCTTCCTTCTTGACTAGCAAACTCCTGCTCCTCTTTAAGGCCCCAGCTCCACGTCACCACCTCTGTGAGGTCCTCCTGGACTGCCCAGGTGGTCAGTGCCTCTCTCGTCTGGGNAGGCCTTTGCCTCTGCTCCCCTCCCGCCTGGGACGACCCCTTCCTTCTTGACTAGCAAACTCCTGCTCCTCTTTAAGGCCCCAGCTCCACGTCACCACCTCTGTGAGGTCCTCCTGGACTGCCCAGGTGGTCAGTGCCTCTCTCGTCTGGGCTCCCTTTGTCCCCAACACACCCTGACCGTCTGGGTGGCAACCCCTGCCCTAGATGGTGGGCTCCTTGGGGCCCAGACTGGAGTCACCACTGCACAGTCTGGGCCTCTGTCTTTGGAATGAGCGAACGCAGGAAAGGATCCTCTCTCTGTGGTCACCTGATCTCCGACCCTCAGCCCCTGGCCCCCAGGGGCTCCCACCTGACTTTAACCCTTTAAGGTCACCTCCCCTCTGTAGGAATGGTGGCTGCAAAGGCAAACATGGTTTGAGGGGAACTCTCTACCACCGTTTCCCCAAT
The DNA here is from genome assembly GCA_006410875.1 of Neotragus pygmaeus. NCBI lineage: Eukaryota > Metazoa > Chordata > Mammalia > Artiodactyla > Bovidae > Neotragus > Neotragus pygmaeus. Next base: position 8,376 of record SJYV01004337.1, on the reverse strand, counting down.
CCTGCCCCCGCCCCCAGCTCCCACACAGCCCACACACCCTTGCAGCATCGGCTGGGCTGACAGCAAAATGGCCAGAGCTGCCCGTTACCCAGGCCTCTGTCCTCCCCTCTCCTCTTCCTTCATCGAGCCCAACCCAAGAGGAGGGTCTCATCAAACCACCCCTACCAGGGATGAACTGGGGGGACTCCATTTCCACCATGGACCCAAAGCTTCAGTGATGTCGTCATGGGGACTCAGGGTATGGTGGCCCTGGCAAGAGGCTCGCTGAGACCTCATCCTGCAGGCTCTCTCGTTCCCTCTCTCTTTCAACTCTAGACAAAGACTCATGCCCAATCCCACTCCATAACACTCTGGCACAGTGTTATGGCACAAGGTGAAACCTAAGTGTCCTAATTTTTTCAAGCCCCCTTCCATGTGACTCTAATTTGCTTTAACATTCCCCCCACCCACCTTCAGAAGTGCCCCCTCAAAGCCTCATTCATCTGCACAGAAAGTCTGGGTGGCTGCTTAGGGTCACCCTTCCCTCCTCCCATCACAGGCAGCATGCGACCTTTCAGAGGACCGGGCAGGAAAAAGCCCTGTAGGACCCAGAGGGGCCCCCGGGTCCCACCACCCTCGGGTCTGACCCNAGTGGTCATGTATGGATGTGAGAGTTGGACTGTGAAGAAAGCTGAGCACCAAAGAATTGATGCTTTTGAGTGAACTCTGGGAGTTGGTGGTGTACTGGCGTGCTGCGATTCATGGTGTTGCAAAGAGTTGGACACAGTTGAGCGACTGAACTGAACTGAACAGAACTGTACATTACCATATTGTGACTTATTTTCTCTTTGTCCTATCTAGTCTTTATTCTGTTTTCTTTTCTTTTTTTTTCCTGCCTTCCTTTGCATTGACTAGTATTTTTATCATTTTCTTTTATTTCCTATATTGATATATCACCCATAACTTTCTTTTGGCATTATTTTAATATTTGCTGTAATGTTCATAGTATACACTTTAACTGCTCACAGTTTATACTTACTTTATTTTTTTAGTTTACATTCAAATGATAGTATGCCAATTTATGTATAATAAAATATCCTTACAATGTACTTCTCTTTATCTCTTCCTTGCCTTTGTGTTCTGTCATATATTTAATTTCAACAGCTGCTGTAAATGCTACAACATGCATAAATAGTGAGTTAGCTTTTAATTATTTCAATAATAATACCTTACAATTATTTATGGATTTACTATTTCTGATGCTTTTTGTCTCTTGTATAGATTCTGGTTTCCATATGGTATCATTTTCCTTCTGCTTATAGCTCTTCCTTGGATATATTGTTACTTCCATATGCCTGAATAAAATTTATACTTCACCTTCAATTTCTCAATAATATTTTCCCTTGGTAGTAGTTGTTCAGTTACTCAGTCATGTCCTGTTCCTTGCAACCCCACGGACTGTAGCATGCCAGGCTTTCCTGTCCACCACTATCTGTCGGAGCTTACTCAAATGCATGTCCATTGAGTCGATGATGCCTTCCAACTATCTTGTCTTGTGTCATCCCCTTCTCCTCCTACCTTCAATCTTTCCCAGCATCAGGGTCTTTTCTAATCAGTCATCTCTTTGCATGAGGTGGCCAAAGTACTGGAGCTTCAGCCTCAGTCCTTCCAATGAAAATTTAGGGTTGATTTCCTTTAGGATGCACTGGTTTGATTTCCTTGCAGTCCAAGGGACTCTCAAGAGTCTTCTCCAACACCACAGTTCAAAAGCATCAATTCTTTGGCACTCAGCTTTCATTCTAATCCAACTCTCACGGACATACATGACTACTGAAAAAACCATATCTTTGATTAGACAGACCTTTGTTGGCAAAGTGATGTCTCTGATTTTTAATATGCTGTCTAGGTTTGTCATAGCTTTTCTTCAAAGGAGCAACCATCTTTAAATTTTATGGCTGCAGTCACTATCTGCAGTGATTCTGGAGCCCAAGAAAATAAAGTCTGTCACTGTTTCCATGTTTCCCCTTCTATTTGCCATGAGGTGATGGGGCCAGATGCCATGTCGTGAAGTTGTCGTGAAGTCACTCAGTCGTGTCTGACTCTTTGTGACCCCATGAACAGTAGCCCACCAGGCTCCTCCATCCATGGAATTTTCTAGGCAAGAGTACTGGAGTGGGTTGCCATTTCCTTCTCCAGGGCATCTCCCCAACTCAGGGATCAAACCCAGGTCTCCCGCATTGTGGGCAGATGCTTTACCATCTGAGCCACCGGGGAATCGCTGCCATGATCTTAGTTTTTTTTTTGAATGTTGAGTTTTAAGCCAGCCTTTTCACTATCCTCTTTTACCTACCATCATCAAGAGGCTCTTTAGTTCCCTTTGCTTTCTGCCATAAGGGTGGTGTCATCTGCATATCCGAGGTTACTATTTCTCCTGGCAATCTCGATTCCAGCTTGTGCTTCATCCAACCTGGCATTTCTCATGATATACTCTGCACAGAATTTAAATAAGCAAGGTGACAATATACAGCCTTGACATACTCCTTTACCAATTTGTAATCAGTCTGTTGTTCCATGTCCAATTCTAACTGTTGCTTCTTGACCTGCATACAGATTTCTCAGGGTCCAGATAAGTTGGTCTGATATTCCCATCTCTTTAAGAATTTCCCTTAGTAAATGATAATAAATTAAGTGACTTTTCCTTTCTTTCCTGGCAGTTGAAAGATGTTGCTCTACCCTTTTTCTACTTACATTGGAAATTTTGTTCCATTATAGTTTAAATTTTTTTTTACCCCAATCTCAGCTCTATGGAACTCAAAATAGCCACATACTTGGCTGCTTGAAGATGTTCCACACTTCACTGATGCTCTGTTCATTTCGTTCATTGAATCTTTTTTTCTCTCTCGTTCACTTGTGGTTTAATTTCTTTGCTATGCCTTCAAGTTTACTTATTTTTGCTTCTGAAATATCTCATCTAACAGTTATCACTTTTAGTATATTTTTATCATGAGATGTAGTTTTCATTTTTAGAATCTCAGTTTGGGTCCTTTGCTATTTCTTTCANGTGGTTTAATTTCTTTGCTATGCCTTCAAGTTTACTTATTTTTGCTTCTGAAATATCTCATCTAACAGTTATCACTTTTAGTATATTTTTATCATGAGATGTAGTTTTCATGTTTAGAATCTCAGTTTGGGTCCTTTGCTATTTCTTTCATCTCTCTTCCTAACGTGTTCAATATTTGATCTGGCTTCTTGATAGAGTATGCAAAAGAGTTATAGTCCATTTTTTAAAGTCATTGTCTCATAATCCTATCATTTGTACCATTTTTGAGTCAATTTTGTTTGATTTCTCTCCCTAATATTAGTTATAATTTCCTGTTACTGTTGCTTGATACATAATTTTTGATTAGGTGCCAGACACTACAAATTTTATGTTGTGTATCCTCAAAATTTTTGTATCCAATGAAGATTTTGAGCTTTATTTATTAATTTACTTGGAAAAAATTTCATTCTTTTGGTCTTGCCTATGAGTATTCTTAGTTAAACCAAAGCAGTATATAATGTTTTCCCCCATTACTGAATCAAGATCTTCTTAGCACTGTCTTCAGTGACCCACTAACTTGAGGTTTTGCTCTCTGGTCAGTGGGAAAAGTCACTCATTCAAGCTTTATTGGACCATCAGGCAGTATTCCCCCTCATCTTCTCATGCAGTTCACTTGCCAACCATTGTTAGTTTCCTCATCAATTTTTGCTAATCAGTACATGATTCTATACTTGACATGGACCCTCTACAGATTTCTGGAGTTCTTTGTCCACCTCTCCTCTTCTGGTTCTTGAGCCTGCACACTATTGATACCTTGACCTGCCCACGCACTCTCTGCTATATCACTGTGTCCATGGGTCTACCCCATGACCTCAGTATCTCCAGCAAAAGACCTAGAGCAGCGTATGAATCACCTCATTTGATAATTTCCCGTCTCTGAGGGAATCACTTGGAAAAGGTAATGGCACCCCACTCCAGTACTGTTGCCTGGAGAATCCCAGGGATGGAGGAGCCTGGTGGGCTACCGTCTATAGCGTCACACAGAGTCAGACACGACTGAAGCGACGTAGCAGCAGCAGCAGCAGAGGGATCACTATACTTCATTGTCTGATACTGAATTCTTTGACAGCCATGGATTTTTCAAGACAGAGGATGGAATGCAAATTCTGTTCCAGTTACTCTGTTGTGGAAGGATGGAAGCTGCTGTACCACCTGAATGACTGTTTAGCAAATCAGTAACTTCTACACTGAAATGAGTTTTCCTCATTACTTTCACATGTAACTCCATTATCTTCCACCATTAATTGCTGCAGGAAAAACATTATTGTAAGCCTTATTATTATTATACTAGTTAACATTTTTCCTGATATATATTTTTTTTAATTTAACTTTACAATACTCTATTGGGTTTGCCATACATCGACATGAATCCACCACAGGTGTACACAAGCTCCCAATCCCGAATCCCCCTCCCACCTCCCACCCCACAACNCCATCAGGCTAGGCAGCCCTCGGGGCAGGGCTGACTCATCTGGGGCCCTCACAGGCTGCGTGGGTGGGATGAGCAGGGCCGCCCCACTCCCTCCCCTCCAGGCCTTTGCCTCTGCTCCCCTCCCGCCTGGGACGACCCCTTCCTTCTTGACTAGCAAACTCCTGCTCCTCTTTAAGGCCCCAGCTCCACGTCACCACCTCTGTGAGGTCCTCCTGGACTGCCCAGGTGGTCAGTGCCTCTCTCGTCTGGGCTCCCTTTGTCCCCAACACACCCTGACCGTCTGGGTGGCAACCCCTGCCCTAGATGGTGGGCTCCTTGGGGCCCAGACTGGAGTCACCACTGCACAGTCTGGGCCTCTGTCTTTGGAATGAGCGAACGCAGGAAAGGATCCTCTCTCTGTGGTCACCTGATCTCCGACCCTCAGCCCCTGGCCCCCAGGGGCTCCCACCTGACTTTAACCCTTTAAGGTCACCTCCCCTCTGTAGGAATGGTGGCTGCAAAGGCAAACATGGTTTGAGGGGAACTCTCTACCACCGTTTCCCCAATCCTGCCCCCGCCCCCAGCTCCCACACAGCCCACACACCCTTGCAGCATCGGCTGGGCTGACAGCAAAATGGCCAGAGCTGCCCGTTACCCAGGCCTCTGTCCTCCCCTCTCCTCTTCCTTCATCGAGCCCAACCCAAGAGGAGGGTCTCATCAAACCACCCCTACCAGGGATGAACTGGGGGGACTCCATTTCCACCATGGACCCAAAGCTTCAGTGATGTCGTCATGGGGACTCAGGGTATGGTGGCCCTGGCAAGAGGCTCGCTGAGACCTCATCCTGCAGGCTCTCTCGTTCCCTCTCTCTTTCAACTCTAGACAAAGACTCATGCCCAATCCCACTCCATAACACTCTGGCACAGTGTTATGGCACAAGGTGAAACCTAAGTGTCCTAATTTTTTCAAGCCCCCTTCCATGTGACTCTAATTTGCTTTAACATTCCCCCCACCCACCTTCAGAAGTGCCCCCTCAAAGCCTCATTCATCTGCACAGAAAGTCTGGGTGGCTGCTTAGGGTCACCCTTCCCTCCTCCCATCACAGGCAGCATGCGACCTTTCAGAGGACCGGGCAGGAAAAAGCCCTGTAGGACCCAGAGGGGCCCCCGGGTCCCACCACCCTCGGGTCTGACCCACCCAGGGCTGCCCCGCCCCTGGGCTCACACCCGCTTGCTTGCCCGACTGCCCCAGGCCTGGGGCCCTGGGTCCCCTCTGCCTCCCCTCCCTCCCCGGACTTTCACTTCTCCTCTGCAGTTCCCCCAGCCGGTTTTAGCAGACTTGGGCCAGCTTCTCGTTAGCACTTACCGAAAACGGGGCTAAATATAGAGGGCCCAAGGGCTGCCCCTCACCCCTCCCGGCCCCGCTTGGCCTGTCCCCTGGGTCCCCAGCCTCCAAAGCCCACAAGCAAGGCTGGGGCCTGGGAGCCCCTGTGGGCTGAGTGGGCGCTGCCGGGAACCTCTGTGCGCCCACTGGCCCAGCCCGGCCTCCCTGGGAGCAGCATTTCACACCCACACCCCACAGCTGTCCCTGGGGCGGTCTCCAGGGAGCGAACACTCCTGGGTGTCAGGGAGGAGGATGCAGACACAACAAGAACGGTGGCCCCACAGCTGTGCTGACAGGAGCTGCCACGGAGCGTACACACCACAGCCTCAGCCAGGCGGGGCTCCGACACGGACCGAGCCCATGCAAACGCACACGGGACAGGTGCGCGGATCCCAGACGGGAATGTGTGCAACGAAGACGCGAGCCCAGACACAATGACACCAGCAGATATGCAAAACACACACCCAGACATGTGGGCACATCTGCCTGTACACACACTTGCACACCGAGTCACCCCCAAACACACACACACGCACATCCCAGAGTCACTCACAGACAGATGCACAGAGAGACACAGATGTGCATACACACATACACACCCAGGTCACTCAGATAGACACACACCAGATTTGCACACATACACACAGAGTAACAGAGACAGGTACACATTCACACCCAGGTCATTGAGATAGACACACCAAGATGTATATACACAAGCTGTGCACACTCACTCAGACTCATTCAGACACACAGACAGACAGCTACACACTCACACACCCAGAGTCACTCAGACACACATACAGACAGGTACACACACATCCAGAGTCTCTCGGACACACAGACAGATACAGATGTGCATATACACACACATCCGGGTCACTCATATAGACAAAGATGTACTCACACAAGATATGCACACACACATACACCCAGAGTCACTCAGACATAAAGGTAGACTCAAATGTATACACACACACAGTCACTAGACAGACATACAGAGATGTGTACACACACATAGGTCACTCAGATAGACACACACACACACGTGCACCTACTCACACTCCCAGAGTCCCCTCCTCCTGGGAGATGGCCAGAGTGCAACCCGGAATCCAGTCCAGAGATGTGGAGCCCAAGACCGAGCAGGAGGCACGACCTGCTCAAGACCACACATGTGTTAATTCACATCCAGCCTGGGGAGCCCAGGCAGCCCTTGCAGGCTGGGCAGTTCTCTGAGAAATGCCAAATAAAGGGTCTAGCCCAGTGCCTGATAAAGCCGCCACTCCCCCCAGACCGGGAAGAGACAGTGTACACACATTATCTTGTGCAGATGCCGTGGGCCGCTGCGTCTGCACTGTGCACACACGCGCACACACACACACATCCATAGTTGCATATACGGTCACTTCAGTAAATCATCACATCACACAGCATCCTGCAAGTAACCTTCCTTCTACCTCAGCCCCCTCCTTGCCTCCCTAGCCTGCTCTCACCCACTCATCCTTCATCTCAGACCAGACATGCCCTCCTCCAGGAAGTCCTTCCTGATGCCCCATTAGCCGAATTGGGCAAGTCTTCTGGGCTCGCCCAGTGCCCTGTGCCTCCTGCATCCCAGCTCTCACCCATTTGCCTGTGCTTCCTCCCTTATCTGGTGACAGGTCTGTCTCTGTTACTGAACTAGGCACTCCAGGAAGACAGACGCAGAACTGCCTTCTTTAGTAGTATTTCCAACATCCAGCACATAAATGCTCTGTAAATACGTGCTGATAATGGATCATAAGACACCCGCAAATGCTGATGCACGTAGACGCAGGCCAAACCAAGATTCAACCCCACAGACACCCACAAGTGGGACACGTCCCCACGGTCAGAACTATAGGGCCGCAAACAAAACATCCCTGAAGTATGGACGCTGGCCATGGTCCAGGCCCCACTATTACTGTATTACCTCACTTAACTCTCCTATCCGCACCGCCTAGAGCATCGTTATGCAGAGATGGACATGTTACGCCAAGTGAGTCAACAGGTACAAGTCACTCTGTACAGCCCTTGGCAGACAGTGTTCGTTCAGTCCGCTGACACTTGGGGGAGGCGGCTCATAAACACACAAACATATCATAAATTTTCAGGGGTGATGAGTACCATGAAGAAAAGATAGAATAGGACGAGGGGCCCGAGAGTGCCAGGACTGGCTGCCCGTTTAGATGGGGAAAGCAGGGGAGGCCACCAGAGAAGGGGACATTGGAGGTGAACGAAGTGAGGAAGTGAATCAAGAGAGCCTTGCCAAGGCTATCTCCACAGTGCCACACACACAGCCCCTCGCACACGCACACCTGACAGTCATATATAGAAAACGCAGAACCACTGTTCACACGTGCACACACAGAGGCGCGCACTCAGAGTCCAGCCCCCAGGCAGTCCTCTCCCAGGAGCACGCACGCAGCCCACCCGCTGGCCCTCTGCTTGAGAGCAGGGGACCAACACCTGTCTCCACCCTCAGGCATAA
>SJYV01004336.1:0-10953 GCA_006410875.1 Neotragus pygmaeus | reverse complement strand
AAAAACCATAGCTTTGACTAGATGGGCCTTTGTTGGCAAAGTGATACCTCTGCTTTTTAATATGGTTTCTAGGTTGGTCATAGCTTTTCTTCCAAGGAACAAGCACCTTGTAATTTCATGGCTGCTGTCACCATCTGCAGTGATTTTGGAGCCCAAGAAAATAAAGTGTCTCGCTGTTTCCATTGTTTCCTCATCTATTTGCACAAAGTGATGGGACCAGATGCCATGATCTTAGTTTTTTAATGTTGGGTGTTAAGCCAGCTTTTTCACTCTTCTCTATCACTTTTATCAAGAGGCTCTTTAGTTCCTCTTTGCTTTCTGCCATAGGGTGATGTCATCTGCATATCTGAGGTTATTGATATTTCTCCTGGCAATCTTGATTCCAATTTGATATCTGGTTCCTCTGCCTTTTCTAAATCCAGCTTGAACATCTGTAAATTCTCAGTTCATGTACTGCTGAAGCCTAGCTTGGAGAATTTTGAGCATTACTTTGCTAGCATGTGAGATGAGTGCAATTGTGCAGTAGTCTGAACCTTCTTTGGCATTGCCTTTCTTTGGGATTGGAATGAAAACTGACCTTTTCCAGTCCTGTGGCCACTGCTGAGTTTTCCAAATTTGCTCACATATTCAGTGTAGCAGTTTCACAGCATCATCTCTTAGACTATATTATATAAGAATTTTTTTTAAGTCACTAGAACTTTTACAACCTTTTTTTAGATACAAATTCTATGTCTTTTTCTAGATACAAATTATATGCCTAGTCATCATACACAAGCCAAACCAACAAACTCTTGATATTTGACTACTTTGGTGTATTTTTCCAAATACATTCTCCAAAATAGCATTTATTTACTCAGGTAAACAAATGAATATGTAAATATTGCTAGTATATTCCTTACTAGAAGAAGATTCAGAAAAAACACAATGAAAAACTACATTTTTAATTTTCTTATCTTTTCATCTCATTGAACCCTTTAAATTTCAAGTAATGAGAAATAGCAGGTACACCAGCAAAAGCTCCAAGTTGGAAGCCAGAATATCTAAATTTCTGTCCTTGTTCTGCTACTGATTAGCTGAAAGGGAAAATCATTTAATCTCTCCATGTTAGTTTCCTCTTTTTCAAAATTATAAGGTTAAACAAGTTAATCTCTAAAGTTTATTTTTAAATTATTGGGTTAAACAAGTTAATCTCTGAGATTTTTTCCAGCTTTAACATTCCCTGATTTTAATTTCTTAGTTCTATGACATTGGAGTCCGCCCAGTTACCAGATAAAGACAGTCATAGATAGAAGTACTTTGGGAAAAAAGAAATGAAGCTGTTTATAAAACTCTGGGAAACAGAGTCTGTTTTTTCTCTTTGGTATAAAATTATTTTTACTGATTGGTTTCCAGATTATTCAGGAGATGAAACCCATGGAATTGTTTATTCTCAAGAACATAAAGTACTAAATCTCATTTGAATCTATGGAGCAAAAATGCTAAAGGAAAGAAAGAATATTTTAAATAAGATAAATACGATTTATAATCTCTCACCACTGTGAAACCTATAGAGTTCTTGTTTCCATAAATTTTGTTTAGAGAATATTTTCCCGTTAAGGATTGTATACATATACGCATGAGTGTGAATATATATATATATAGGTTACACATGTGCAGAAACTGAACCCATACCAGTGTATGTGTGTTTGTGAAAAGGAGAGAAAGCATGATATGCACACATTATAGGCAATAAAGTTGAATAGAATACCCTTTATTCTTTGGAGATATGAGGCCCCACTAACTACTGAATAAAGAGAGATTACGTTCAGTAATAGGTGTCACTCTACTCAGAAATGTAAAGCTCTATTTTTAGTTTTTTAAGGAACCTCTATAACATTCTTCATGAGGGCTTTCCAGGTGGCTGAGTGGTAAGGAATCTGCCTGCCAATGAAGGGGAAGCTGGGGAGGCAGGTTCACTCCCTGGGTCAGGATGATCCCTTGGTGTAGGAAATGACAACCCACTGCAATATTCTTGCCTGAAAAATCCCACGGACAGAGGATCCTGGTGGGCTACAGTCCGTGGAGTCATAAAGATTCACACAGCAACAGTCATAAAGAGCACACCAGCATACCATTCTCCATAGAAGCTGTAACAATTTGCATTCCCACCAACAGAGCAGGAGGGTCCTTTATTCTCCACACCCTTTCCAGCATTTATTGTTTGTAGATTTTTTGATGATGGCCATCCTGACTGCTGTGAGGTGATACCTCCTTGCTGTTTTGATTTGCATTTCTGTAATAATTAGTGAAGTTGAAAATCTTTTTGCATGCTTTTTTGGCCATCCACAGGTCTTCTTTGGAGAAAAATCTGTTTAGATCTTCTGCCCATTTTTTGATTGGATTGCTTGATTTTTTGATAATGAGTGTCATAGTTCAGTTCAGTCACTCAGTTGTGTCCGACTCTTTGTGACCCCATGAATTGCAGCATGCCAGGCCTCCCTGTCCATCACCAACTCCTGGAGTTCACTCAGGCTCACATCCATCGAGTCAGTGATATCATCCAACCATCTCATCCTCTGTCGTCCCCTTCTCCTCCTGCCCCCAATCCCTCCCAGCATTAGGGTCTTTTCCAATAAGTCAACTTTGCATGAGGTGGCCAAAGTACTGGAGTTTCAGCTTTAGCATCAGTCCTTCCAAAGAACACCCAGGACTGACTGCCTTAAGAATGGACTGGTTGGATCTCCTTNGCACAGGCTCTGACCCAGGGTGGGCACAACCTGTACTTCTGGCCGAGTGACCCATCACCTGCCCCGAGTCCCCACCGTGTGTGCGTCCCGCTGCCAGGGGTCGTCAGGGGCACAGCCGGGCCAGGCCCTGAAAAGAGTGGCATGGCTCCAGGGTACAGGATGGGAGCCGGGGCTGCGTCCGATCTTCTGGGCAGGCGAGATAACCCACCCGAGCTGCAAGGGGAGCTGGTGACACAGCCCACTCGTCAGGGTGAAACGCGCTCCCTGAGCCCTGGGCCCGCCGCCGAGCCTGCCACGCGTCAGTAAGAGCTACGGCCGTCAGCACTCCAAAAAGCCAGTGTTACTATCTGCTTTTTCCAGACGCCAGGCCTAGCGGTCCCTCTGAGCACTGAGTTCTGTTCTAGGCCTTGACCCTAAACTGCAGGGCGATGAACACAGCTATGTGGGGGAGAGGACACACATCCCCTTCCAGTGAAGGGCAGGGTGTGTGAGAGTCCAGACGTGTGTCAGGCTCCGCTCCCTCCCTTTTTCAAAGGGAGAAGGGAGACAGGACAGAGCGGGACTGCAGGAAGAACTCAGGGCCCTCCGGGTCCGACCCTGCCCCTTACGCTGTGGCCTTGGGAAAGTCATTCAACCTTTCTAAGACTCGGTCTCATCTGTGGGGCTCCCCTGGTGGGTCAGATAGTAAAGAATCCTCCTGCAATGCAAGATTCGATCCCTGGGTTAGGAGGATCCCCTGAAGAAGGGAATGGCAACCCACTCCAGTATTCTGGCCTAAAAACCCCAGCAAGATCAGTATGGGAGTTGAATGAATCGATGCATGAAAAATGTCTTCCATAAAATATAAGCCTGAGTTGTCTTTAAAATCCAAGCTCCTGATTACCTGCCTAAATGAAGGGCAGGAGCAGCAGAGTAATCAAAAGCTCTGAATAACCAGGACTTCCCTGGTGGTCCAGTGGTTAAGACCCTGCACTCCCAGGGCAGGGGCCTGGGTTCAATCCCTGGTCAGGGAACAGTGAATGAGATCCCGCATGCCAGAAGTTGAAACCCAAAAAAAAGGCACTGAATAACCTAACTAATAATAATAATAACCTAATAATAACCTTACTTTTATCTTTGGGGTAAACAGAAGGAAGCAGACACACCTTCCCAATTCTGTCTTTTTTTGGCCTGATATTAAAACAGAAATCTTTTTTTAAGAGTCCACCAGCCACAGATGCTTGGCAGCAGCAAGCTTAGGGGATAACAAGAAACTACCCCCAAAATTAAAGACTCTGAGGGGAGTGGGTGGGTGACCCACAGAGCACGACGCCCCTGGAAGGAGAGGCGTGGCGGGGTCCTTTGCAGGTACCCTGATGATGCTGGTGCTCAGACTTGAGAAGGTTCCAGGACTTCCCCTGCTCTGTCGCAAGCCCTGCAGACACCTGGCTCACCGAGTCCCAGCTCACTGAGCTCCGGTAGCTCACGCCTCTGAGCCTGGCTGTTCCCTCCACCCAGACCCCCGCCTCTCCCCATCCGCTCTTCTGCCGCACTCTGCACACCCTCCTGTATGTAGCTGGGCACACACCCCTCTCCCAGCCAGGGCTTTCAGACTGTCCGAGAGCGACAGCCTGCCCATTCAACAGTCCGGTTCTGCTCTGCCCCCGACTCTATACGGATGCGTCCTGCCCACTGCTGCCAAAGCCAGCCCCAGGCAGCACCAGCCACCCACATCCCGGCCACGACACCTTCATCAGCCCCGAGCTACTCAGCTTGGCTACAGCCTCTCCTCAGGCGTGCCAGCCACTTGGCCTCCCAGATACCTGGGCCGTCTTGAGTGTGGTTTTCCCATCAGTGTCCAAGCAGGCTCTCAATTAACTGAAACGTATCCGTATCCCACGTGCCTGGGAAGGTAAGCGCTCAGTGTCTGAAGCACAGAGCTCATCTGGGGCCACTTATTCAGTGTAACCCTGCCATCCCAGCAGACCCCGCCCCAGGGCGAGCTGCCACACTCACTCTGGAGGGTGAGGACCACGGAGTGTCGCCACGTCAGAATGCCAGCTCCAGGGAGGGGCTGTGCCCGGGGAGCCCACTGCAGATCCGCATGGCACGCAGGTGGACGTCTGACCACTGGTTCTCCAGAGGGGGAAGGAGGGGCGGCTTGGTTTCCAGTGTTTCCCAGTTTCTGTGCTGTAAACACTCGTGTGCTCCGTCGCCCGGTCGTGTCCGACTCTTCACCTAAATTCTCCAGGCGAGAACATGGGAGTGGGTTGCCATTTCCTACCAGGGTGATCTTGCCCACTCAGAGATCAAACCCAGGTGTCTTGCGACTCTTGCATCGGTAGGTGGGTTCTTTACCTCTTCACCTAAATTCTCCAGGCAGGAACACTGGAGTGGGTTGCCATTTCCTATTTGGGGGGATCTTATCCACCCACAGATCAAACCCAAGTGTCTTGCGTCTCTTGCATCGGTAGGTGGGTTCTTTACTGCTGCATCCGATTCTCTCACTGTGGCCAGTTTCAAGCTACAAGGCGAACCACTGAACCCAGAGCTGGGAAGGGACGGGAAGCAGCGGCTGGGTAGACATTACAGACCCCACCGACGAAGGCCCTATTTACAATTTTTCAGTCTTACGATGATGTGAAAGCAATACGCATTCAGTGGAAACTGCACTTTGAATTCTGAGTCTGGATCTTTTCCCAGGCTGGTGGTGTGTGCAGGATAACACTTTCTCATGACGCGGGACAGGGCAGCACACCTCCGCTCCCGGCCAGACCTGCAGTCTCCAGGGTAAATAGCCCAGACGCTTACCACCACTCTGCACCCAGACAGCCGTTCTGCGTTTCACTTCCAGTCCAGTGTCCGATCAAACACATGAGACAGTCAACACTCAGTGACAAAACAGCCTTTGCGTTAGATGCTTTTGTCCAACTATAGGCTAATGGGAGTGTTCTGAGCCTGTTTAAGGTAGGTGAGGCTAAAATGTAGGTTAGGTGTATTAAATGCATTTTTGATTTATGATACCTTCTTTTTTAACGTTTTATTTATTTATTGGCCATGCCACGTGGCTTTTAGGATCCTAGTTCCCTGACCAGGGATGGAACCTGGGCCCTGGCAGTTAAAGTACTAACTCCTAATGACTGGATCACCAGGGAATTCCCTCAACTTCGATTTTCAACGGACCATGGGTTTATTAGGACCCATCATAAGTTGAGGGAGATTTGCATAGATATATATATATANTTCTTGCCTGGAGAATCAGATGTGTATAAGAGACAGGTCTTAGATTCTATCTTATGAGAAAAGTTTCTTAAGAGATTTGCACTGAAATCTTGCCTTATACTCCAAGAAAGTTGTGGTCCAGAATCCACCCTCGCTGGTTCTTTGGGAGGGCTGCACGACTCATCAGCTAATAATTGGAACTCTGATAGGGAGGTGTTGGAGTAGTAGTTAGAAGGGTGAAGCTTCAAGTTGTTTTCTAGTTACAAACTAGTATCCTGAGAATGTAGGACACTTGCTAATAGTGATTACATTACAAGAGTGCATTTTTCCATTTCTAAATCATAAAGATTTATGAAGCTGTGTAGTCATGCCTTGTAGCTGATGTTTCTAATGAAAAATAATGTAATTTCCTAGTGCAAATCACACTGATGTGACCTAGAGACATTTCTGTTTTGTCACAACACCATTTAATTGGAACTGAAATTAGCCAGGATTACACCATGTTCCTGGCGAACAGTATGATCCAAAAATATCACCATAGTAACATGTGTATTCTATCAACAAGTCCCCTTTCATATTTTTTAAGGTCTCATTCTATCAATAATTCCAAAACACATTAAAAAATTGTTTTGGAACCCTCAGCTGTTGCTGTAAAGTATTTGTAACTCAATTTAAATGGCATATTGAATTTTAAAAATATATATTTCCCTTTATTTAAGGAAACATTTGCTTGCTCATTAGGCCAGATCAACTTTGCAGATGTAGTGAGAGCTTCCAGAGATGTTTTATATGACCAAGTGCTGAAATTCATTTTCTTTTTACTGTTTCTTTCATCACCTTCTAAGAAATTATATGTTCATTCCAAGGAGTTAGGTCTCAACTGACCATGGAAAGGTAACTTTTTAAAAGTTTGCTCCTTTAAGCTATGAGAAATCATAGAGGAAACGGAAAGTTCATATTCTCAAAGAGGTTTTAGTTCTCACTTCAGCAATTGCAAGAGAAATCTATTTTGGTTATATATAGATGAAATGGTTATAATTGGTCCTTCCTAGGTTTAAAGCAGTTCATTTCCTCCCTTCATCAGCTAGGTTTGTTAAGTGTTTATAGAAGTAACAATTTCTAGAAGGATGAATTTGAAAAATGATCGTTAAAGGTGTTAGGATGCCCCAGGTTGATGTGTGGGTGGTTAAAAGGGATGAAGGGAGGTGAATGGGAAGACGGAGGAAGGGAGGAGAGAAGAGATAATATTTTAAGGCATTTTACTCTCACACAAATGACATTGTGTAAATAGTAACTGAATTTTAAAGGAAAAAAAAAAACACATCCTCCTGAAAAAAAGGGAAAGAGTTATACAATGCGGAAAAGCAGTGTTTGTGGGTGAAAAACATGAGTGATGACAGAGGATGGGATTCTTCCAGCAAGCTATAGCTTGTGAAAGTTTGAAATGCTCTCATCTAAATGGCCTTTTTTTTAAAAATCTTTCTGAACTGCACCTAGCAACAGTGGGATCTTAGTTCCTTGACCAGGTTTTGAACCTGCATTCCCTGCACTGGAAGTGCAGAGTCTTAACCACTGGACCACTAGGGAGGTCCCTGAGTGGTCTATTGTATTAAGATCACGTGTGAACATTTCAGCTTTTCTCTGTATGGGAACCTTCAGCTTGATGCGTGTGCTCATTTGCTCAGGTGTGTACAATTCTTTGCGACCCCATGGACTGTAGCCTGCTAGGCTCCACTGTCCATGGAATTTTTCAGGCAAGAATACTAGAGTGGGTCACTGTGCCCTCCCCTAGGGGATTTTCCCAGCCCAGGGATCGAATCTACTTCTCTTGAATCTCCTGTTTTGGCAGGCTGATTCTTTACCTCTGTGCCACCTGGGAAGCGCAGATTGATACCATTAAGAGTGAAAAAAGGACTGTTTTGTCGAAAGTTTGTCTTTGATTCATCGTGCTCAGAGTACTCCAGTGTTCTTGCCTGGAGAATCCCAGGGACGGCGGAGCCTGGTAGGCTGCTGTCTATGGGGTCACACAGAGTCGGACATGACTGAAGTAACTTAGCAGCAGCAGCAGCAGCAGCTCAGAATATGGTAGATGAAGCAATGAACTTTTCAAAGACGTTGGCTTTATCTTTGTTTTGTCACTGTGGATAGATTAATGATCCAAAAAGTAAAACATTCCACGTAAAGTCATTCGTTTTTCAATTTGACTTGAAACTCCTTAACTGTATCGCAGCTCTACGTGGACATTTTCACCCAGAACAACATGCTTTGTGAGCTCAATGGCCTCATTTGAAATATCTTCTTGTTTGTTTCTCTCTATTTGTTTGTTATCTTTCTGGTTGCTTGTATCTTGTTCAATTCAGTTTATAGCAATGAGGACAGTGACCCAGATTTTATTTCCTTTAGCAGAATTCTTCTTTATTCTTTGATAAACAGTCATTCATATCTCATGGGAAATTTTGACATAGAGAGACAGGACCACTTTTTGTTTAAACTATGAAAGAAGGAAGACTTTCTTTGGTAAAGCATTCATTTACTCAACAACTGTTTAGCTAATAACTATGCTATGCTAAGTATTGTGCATGTCAGTGGATAGACACGTGTGAGCAAAATTGGCAACATTCTGCCCACTGAGACGATTGTCAAACAGACACAGAACAACAGTTCTAATGATAAATACCAATAATGGTCACAAACTTGGGAAAGATCTAGAAATTAAGAGAATGGGACCAAACTGGGGGGTTAGGCAAGGTCGTCCTAAAACCGATCCTTAATCTGATAACTGATGTTTAGGCAAAGTTGGTTAAAAAGAATAGGTGTGATGGTGGCTGGTGGAGAGGGTATGTAAGGAGGGAGAGATAGAAACTGTACCATAAGAAATTAACAGCTACACACTATTAAATATAAAATAGCTAACCAACATGGAGAAGGCAATGGCAACCCACTCCAGTACTCTTGCCTGGAGAATCCCACGGACAGAGGAGCCTGGTGGGCTGCAGTCAATGGGGTTACTAAGAATCGGACACAACTGAGCAACTTCACTTTGACTTTTCACTTTCATGCATTGGAGAAGGAAATGGCAACCCACTCCAGTGTTCTTGCCTGGAGAATCCCAGGGATGGAGGAGCCCGGTGGGCTGCCGTCTATGGGGTCACACAGAGTCGGACATGACTGAAGCAACTTAGCAGCAGCAGCAGCAGATAACCAACAAGGACCTACTATAATAGCACAGCGAATTGTACTCAATATTTTGTGATAACATATACAGGGAAAGAATCTGTAAAAGAATGGATAGGTGTACAACTGAATCGCTTTACTGTACACCTGACACTATCACAGAACTGTAAATTAACTATACACTAATATAAAATAAAATAAAAAATTTAAATTACTATATAAAATAGATAAGCACCAGGGTCCTAATGTATAGCACTTGGAACTATATTCAACCTATATTCAGTATCTTATAATAAACTATAATGGGAAAAAATCTATAAAAGAATGTATATATGGCTTCCCAGGTGTCTCAAGTGTAAAGAATGCACCTGCCAATGAAGGAGACACAAGAGATGCAGGTTTCACCCCTGGGTTGAGAAGATCCCCTGAAGAAGGAAATGGCATTACTCCAGTACTCTTGCCTGAAAAAGTCCATGGACTGAAGAGCCTGGTGGGCTACAGTCCATGCGGTTGCAAAGAATCTGACATGACTGAATACAGCACGTATGCACACACACACGTGTGTGTGTATGCATACACCTCAAAAAAAAATTCACTCTGGCTACTCAAAGGAAGCATGAGTAAAGACAAAAAAATCCAGGTAGAAGACTATAGTCCAAGCAAGATATTATACTGGACTTAACTTGGAGACACAGTAGTGAAGAGAGAGAGGAAATCAACAGATTTGAGAGATGTTTTGAAGATAAATCAACAAGTCTTGAGACAATTAATCTAGGAAGAAGAAAGATCAATGATTACGCTCAGGTTTCGTGCAGTAGGCAGCAGCTTTCCTCATGGGCCTTAGTTTTCCCTACCTCCTGGTAATCACACCCCGTGTTACTGCCTTCCACATTTAATAGGGTTGGTCTGTGTGACCAGTGGATTATGGCAGACACGATGGGCTGTGACTGTCAAGGTAAGGTCATAAACAACATTGTAGCTTCCACCTTGTTCCTGCCCCCACGGGTCAGTTACTCTGGGCAAAGCAGCCCCATGAAGGGACCCAGGTGACAGGAAACAGAGGCTTCCTGCCAAAAACTATCGAGGAACTAGGGCTTCTGGCTAAGATCCACATGAGAGGCACAACTTGGAAGAGAGTCTTCCAGACCTTAGCCGAGCCTTGGAATAACTGCAGACCATGCCAACACCTTGCCTGCAACGTCATGACCCCAAGCCCAAATCACCAGGCCAAGCTGCTTCTCAGTCTCTTATGCATAGAAACTGAGAGCTGAATCATTCTTTTAAACCTCTAAATTTGGTGGCAATGTGTTACACAGCAAAAGATAAGCAAAGCGTTTGCTTAAGCAATTGGAAATACTGTTTACTAAGCCTCTGAGAATGAGGAAAGGAAGGAACTGGTAGGGAAAGTTCGAGAGTTACTTCTACACATACACGTATTCCTTGAAATATTCTACAGCTGATGCCTTGCCATAAAATCAAATAAATGAATGTGGAATTCAGAAATGTGATCTGAGCTAATGATGCACATTTGGGAATAACATATTTATAGATGATCGTTTCAGCTATAAGAACTGATGCGTTCACTTTGAAAGAGTATAATATATTGAGAAGAGGGTCTAGAAATCTCCATATCTAGATATTTGTATATCCACACTTGTTTTGCGCCACTTTAGTTCACTTCACCTCTTGCTTATTCCAGCCACTGTCATGGTGACTGGTTCCTTGCTCCCTACTACAGGATTTGCACACGTGCAAGCTGACACAGTCTCTTAGCAGCCCACACTGGATCTTCCCTGTTGTGCTTCCTGGAACACTCTCAGGAACCACGCAGAACACGTGCAAGTGGAACCTG
>SJYV01004326.1:0-12606 GCA_006410875.1 Neotragus pygmaeus | reverse complement strand
TCGCTAGCTGACTGTGGAACACAGCCCGGACCTCGACGCAGGGCGACCATGGCAAACAGGACGGAACTCATCTCCAGCCGACGGCGGTGAACAACCCGGACCTCATCACAGGGCAACCGCAGCACACAGGCCGAACTTCCATGCAGGGTGACCGCAGCACACAGCATGGACCTCGGCTCAGGGAGACCGTGGCACACAACACAAAACTCAGTGAAAGGCGAACACATCACACATCCTGGAACTCATTGCTAGCCGACCACGGAATACAGTCCAGACCTCGGAGCAGGGTGACCATGACACTCAGACCGGACCTCAGTGCAGGGCGACCATGACACATAGGCCGGACCTCGGTGCAGGATGACCGTGGCACACAGGCCAGACCTCGGCATAGGGCGACTGTGGCACACAGGCAGGACTTCGGCGCAGGGTGTCTGCGGAATACAGGCCGGACATCAGCTCAGGGCGACCGCGGCACACAGCCCAGACTTCTGCAGAAGGCTACCTCGGCACACAGCCCGGACCTCAGCGCAGGGGTACTGTGGAACACAGCCCAGACCTCTGGAGAAGGCTCCCGCGGCACACAGCCCTGACCTTGACAAAGAGGAACTGCAGCACAGAGCCGGGAACAGGTCGCAAGCCGAGGGTGGAACACAGGCCAGACCTGGGTACAGGGCGACCGCGGAACACAGCCCGAACTGCAGTGAATGGCAACCGCAGCAGACATCCTGGACCTCGATGCAGGGCGACCCTGGCACACAGCACGGACCTCGACTGAAGGCGACCGTGGCACACAGCAGGAACTCGTCACTAGCCGACCCCAGAACACATCCCAGACTTCGGCGCAGGGCGATCGCGGCACACAGCCCGGACCTCTGCAGAAGGCTACCTCGGCACACAGCCCGGACCTCGGCACAAGTCTACCATGGCACACAGCCTGGAATTGTGTTAAAGGCTACCTAGGCACACAGGCCGAACCTCGGCACAGGACAACCGTGGCAGAAAGCGTGGACCCCAGTGCAGGGGACCGTGGCACACAGCCCAGACTTCGGCACAGGGTGACCGCGGAACACATCCCGGACCTTGGCGAAGGTCGACCGACCATGGCACACTGCCCGAAACACAGTGAAGGGCGACTGTGGCACACAGCCAGTAACTCATCGCTAGCCGACCGTGGAACACAGCCCGGATATCGGCACAGGGCAATCACAGAACACAGGCCAGACCGAGGCACAGGGCGATCGTGGCACACATCTAGGACATTGATCAGGGTGACAGCTGCACATAGCCTGAACCTCAGTGACGGGTGATGGTGGCACACAGCCTGGACTTTGGTACAGGGCGACCGTGGAACACAGCCCAGACTTCGGCGCAGGGTGACCGTGGCACACATTGCGAAACTCAGTGAAGGGCGACCACGACACACAGCCTGGAACTCGTTGCTTGCCGAATGTGGAACACAGTCTGGATCTCGGAGCAGGGTGACCGTGACACTGAGGGCGGACATCAGCGAAGGGTGAAAGTGACTCATAAGCTGAAAATTGGTGCAGGGTGACTGGCACAGAGCCCGGACCTCCGCGCAGAGCGACCGCTGCACACAGGCCAGACCTTGGCGCAGGGCATCTGCGGAACACAGACTGGATATCAGCTCAATGTGACTGTGGCTCACAGCCTGGACTTAGACATAGGGGGACCATGGAACACAGCCCGGACCTCTGGAGAAGGCTACCGTGGCACACAGCCTGGACCATGTCAAAGAGGAACCGTGGCAGAGAGCCAAGAACAGGTCGCAAGCCGAGGGCAGGACACAGGCTGGACCTGGGCACAGGGCGACAGCGGCACACAGCCCGGACCTGGGGAGAAGGTGACCACGGCACCCAGCCCGGACCTTGGAACAGGGCGACCGTGGTACACAGACCAAAACACAGTGAAGAGCTACCAAGGAACACAGCATGGACCTTGGCACAAGGCGACCCTGGCACACAGCAGCGACTTCTGCAGATGGCGACTGTGGCACACAGACTGGACATCGGGGCACGGCAACTGCGGCACACAGCCCGAACCTCAGTGAAGGGAATCCGCGGCACACCACCCGGAAATCTGTGCAGGGCGACCTGGATCCAGAGCTTGGAACTCGTCACCAGCCAACCACGGAACCCAGCACGGACCTCGGGAAATGGCGACCGTGGTACACAGCCCGGACTTCGAGAGAATGTGACCGTGGTACACAGCCCGGACTTTGGAACAGGGTGACCGTGGCACACAGTCTGGACCTCTGCAGAAGGCTACCACGGCACACAGCCTGTACCTTGGAACAGGGTGACCGTGGCACACAGCACGGGCCTCATCACAGAGGGACATCGTCCCAGAGCCCAGAACTCGTCACAAGCAGAGGGCAGAACACAGCACGGACATCGAGACAGGGCGACTTTGGCACACAGCCCGAATCACAGTGAAGAGCGACCGAGGCACACAGCACGGACCTGGCCACAAGGCGACCCTGGCACACATCACCAACCTCAGTAGATGGTAACCGCGGTACACAGACCGGACAACAGCGCAGGGTGACTGTTGCACACAGCCCAGAGCTTGGCGCAAGGCTAACATGTCACAGGGCACCAACCTCGGCACAGTTCGACCTCAGCCTGCAGCCCAAACCTAAGTGAAGAGCGAACGCGGCACACAGCCCGGAACTCGGTTCAAGGCTACCATGGCACACAGTCCGGACCTCGGCACAGAGTGACTGTGGAACACACAGAACCTCACTGAAGGGAGACCGCAGCACACAGCCCAGAAATATGTGCAGGGCAACCGGAGTATAAATCTTGGAACTCATCACTAGGCGACCACGCAACACAGCCTCGACCTTGGCACAGGGCGACCACGGCAAACAGCCAGAACCACAGTGAAGAGCGACCGAGGCACACAGCATGGACCTCAGTGCAGGGAGACCCTAGCACACAGCGCGATCTCGGGAATTGATGACCGTGGCACACAGACTGGACATCAGCACAGGGCAACTACAGAACACAGCCCATACCTCGGCTCAAGCCTACCGCGGCACAAACCCTGGACCTCGGCCCAAGGATAACATGGAACACAAACCAAACCTCAGCGCAGTGCGACCGCGGCACACAGCACGGACCTCATCACAAAGGGACATCGGCACAGAGCCCAGGACTCGTCACAAGTCAAGGGCAGAACACAGCACGGACATTGAGACAGAGCGATTTCGGCACACAGCCCAAATCACAGTGAAGAGTGACCGAGGCACACAGCACAGACCTGGCCGCATGGCGACCCTGGCACACATCACCCACCTCGGGAGATGGCTACCGTGGTACACAGACCAGACATCGGCACAAGGCAACTACAACACACAGCCCAGACCTAACCACAAGGCTACTGCAGCACACAGCCTGGACCTCGGCGCAAGGCTAACATGGCACACAGCCCCAACCTCGGCACAGTTCATCCGCGGCACACAGTCCCACCATCAGTGAAGGGCGAACGCGGCACACAGCCCGGAACTCGGTTCAAGGCTACCATGGCACAAAGACCGAACCTCGGCACAGGGTGACCGCGGCACATAACCTGAACCACAGTGAAGGGAGACCACGGCACACAGCGCGGAAATCTGTGCAGGGCGACTGGGGTAAAGAGCTCGGAACTTGTCGCTAGCCGACCACGGAACACAGCCCGGACCTCAGTGAAGGGCGACCAAGCCACACAGCATGGACCTCATCGCAGGGAGACCCTGGCACAGAGCACGGATTTCGGGAGATCGCGACCGCGGCACGCAGCCCAGACCTCGGCGGAGAGTGACAGCGGCAGAGAGCCCTTAACTCGTCGCCAGCCAACCACCGAACACAGCCCGGATTTCTGGGCAGGGCAACAGCGGCACACAGCACGGACCTTAGTGCAGGGCGACCGCAGAACACAGGCCAGACCTCGGCTCAGGGCAGACGCGGCACATAGCTTGGACTTCGACGCAGGGTGACCTCGGCACACAGCCCTAACCTGAGTGAAGGGCGACTGCGGCACACAGGCTGGAACTCATCGCCAGCCGACAACGGAACACAGCCTGGACATCGACACAGGGCGACCGCGGCACACAGCCCGGATCTCGGGAGATGGCGACTGCAGCACACAGCCCGGACCTCGGAACAGGGCGACCGTGACACAGCCCAGACCTGTGCATAAGGCTACCGTGGCACACAGCCCAGAACTTGTCACACAGGGAACGCGGCCAGAGCCCGGAATGTGTCTCAAGTTGAGTGCGGAACACAGCCTAGACCTCTGCGCAAGGTGACAACAGGACACAGCCCAAATCTCAGTGAAGAGTGACCGAGGCACACAGCACGGACCTCGATGCAGGGCGACCCTGGCACAAAGAACAAACATCGGGAGATGGTGACCATGGCAAACAGACCAGACATCACTGCAGGGCGAATGCGGCACAAAGCACGGACTTCGACGCAAGGCTATTGCGGCACACAGCCCGGACCTTGGTGCAGGGTGAAAGCGGCACACAGCCCGGACCTCAGTGAAGGGCGACCATGGCACACATTCTGGAAATCTGTGCAGGGTGACCATGGCACAGAGCCCAAACCTCAGTGAAGGGTGAACGCAGCACGCAGCCCGGGCCTCGGCACAAGGCTACCGTGGCACACAGCCCGGAAATCTGTGCAGGCGATCATAGCACAGAGCATGGAACTCGTCGCTAGGCAACCATGGAACACAGCCCGGACCATGGAACAGGGCGATCCCGGCACACAGGCCGGACATCGTCACAGGGCGACCACGGCACACAGCCCGGACCTCGGCGCAGGGCGAGCACAGCAAACAGGCCGGACCTCCTTGCAGGGCCACCAAGGCACAAAGCATGGATCTCATCGAAGAGCGAACTGGCACACAGCCCGAAACCCAGTGAAGGTTGACCGCGGCACACAGCCCTGAACTTTTCACTAGCCAACTGCCGAACTCAGCCCGGAACTCGGCGCAAGGATAACATGGCACACAGCATGAACCTAGGCACAGTTCGACCTCAGCACACAGCCCAAACCTCAGTGAAGGGCAAACGCGGCACACAGCCCGGACATCAGCACAGGGCGACCGCTGTCTCTTATACNCCGGAACTCGGCGCAAGGATAACATGGCACACAGCATGAACCTAGGCACAGTTCGACCTCAGCACACAGCCCAAACCTCAGTGAAGGGCAAACGCGGCACACAGCCCAGACATCAGCACAGGGCGACCGCGGCACACAGGCCGTACCCCGGCGCAGGGTGACCACAGCACAAAGCATGGTCCTCGGTGCAGTGTGACCACGGCACACAGCCCGAAACGCAGTGCAAGGCGACCGTGGCACAGAGCTTGGAACTCGTTGCTAGCCAACTGCAGAACACAGCCCGGACCTCCACACTGGGTGACTGTGGCACACAGGCCGGACCTCTGCACGGGGAGACCACGGAACACAGCACGGAACTGGGCGCAGGGCGACCGCAGCACACAGCCAGAACCTCAGTGAATGGTGAACGCGGCACACACCACGGAAGTAGTCACTAGCCGACCACAGAACACAGCCCGGATTTCGGTGCAGGGCGACAACGGCACAGAGCCCTGACCTCAACACAGGGGGACCGTGGCACCCAGCTCGGACCTCTGGAGAAGGCTACCACGGCACACAGCCCAGACTTTGGCAAAGAGGAACTGCAGCACATACCCGGGAACAGGTAACAAGCCAAGGGCGGAACACTGGCCTGACCTCGGCACAGGGTGAACTCGGCACACAGCCCAGACCTGGGGAGATAGTGACCGCGGAACACAGCCCTGACCTCGGCACAGGGCGACCGCGGCACACAGCCCGGACCTCTGCAGAAGGCTACTTCAGCACACATCCCGGACCTCAGAACAGGGCGATCTAGGCACACAGCCCAGACCTCGGCACAGAGGGAATGCGGCACAGAGCCCGGAACTCGTCGCTAGCCGAGGACGGAACACAGCCTCGACCTCGGCGCAGGACGACCGCGGCAAACATCCCAAACCACAGTGAAGAGCGACCGAGGCACACAGCACTGACCTCGGTGCATGGGGACCATGGCACACTGCACCAATCTTGGGAAAAGATGACCGTGGCACACAGACCAGACATCAGCACAGGGCAACTGCAGAACACAGTCCATACCTCGGTGCAAGCCTACCGCGGCACAAACCCTGGACCTCAGCGCAAGGATAACATGGCACACAGCCCAAACCTCGGCGCAGTGCGGCCGCGGCACACACCTGGATCCTCAGTGAAGGGGGACCGCAGCACACAGCCCTGAAATCTGTGCAGGGCGATCTGGGTACAGAGCTCAGAACTCGTCGCTAGCCGACCGCGGAACACAGCCTGGACCTCGGCGCAGGCCAACCATGGCAAACAGGACAGAATTCGTTTTCACCCAATGGCGGAACACAGCCTGGACCTCGGCATAGGGCGACCACGGCAAACAGGCCAGACCTTGTCGCAGGGCGACCACGGCACACAGCCCGGACTTCGGCGAAGGGGACTGTGGCACACAGCCTGAAACTCAGTGAAGGACAACCGTGTCACACAGCCCCGAATTCGTCGCTAGCCGACCACAGAACACAGCCTGGACCATGGAGCATGGAGACCGTGGCACTCAGGCTAGACCTCAGCTCAGGGCGACAGCGGCACACAGGCCGGACCTCGGTGTAGTGCAACCGCGGAACACAGTCCGAACCTCAGTGAAGGGCGACTGCTGCACACAGCCCGGAACTCGTCACCAGCCAACCATGGAACCCAGCCCAGACCTCGGGAGATGGCGACCGTGGTACACAGCCCGGACTTCGGGAGAATGCGACCATGGTACACAGCCCGGACATTGGATCAGGGTGACCACGGCACACAGCCCGGACCTTTGCAGAAGGCTACCATGGCACACAGCTTGTATCTTGGAACAGGGTGACCGTGGCACACAGCACAGACCTCATCACAGAGGGACATTGGCACAGAGCCCAGAACTCGTCACAAGCCGAGGGCGGAACACAGCACGGACCTCGAGACAGGGTGACTTTGGCACACAGCCTGAATCAGAGTGAAGAGCGACCGAGGCACACAGCACGGACCTGGCCACAGGGCGACCCTGGCACACATCACTATCCTCAGGAGATGGCGACCGCGGTACACAGACCGGACATGGGCGCAGGGCGACTGTAGCACACAGCCCGGGTCTCGGCGCAAGGATAACATGGCACACAGCACCAACCTCGGCACAGTTCGACCTCGGCCCACAGCCCAAACCTCAGTGAAGGGCTAACGCGGCACACAGCCCGGGCCTCGGCACAAGGCTACCGCTGCCCACAGCCCGTTACTTGGTTCAAGGCTACCATGGCACACAGACCGGACCTCGGCACAGAGTGACAGCGGCACACACACNCGGACCTGGCCACAGGGCGACCCTGGCACACATCACTATCCTCAGGAGATGGCGACCGCGGTACACAGACCGGACATGGGCGCAGGGCGACTGTAGCACACAGCCCGGGTCTCGGCGCAAGGATAACATGGCACACAGCACCAACCTCGGCACAGTTCGACCTCGGCCCACAGCCCAAACCTCAGTGAAGGGCTAACGCGGCACACAGCCCGGGCCTCGGCACAAGGCTACCGCTGCCCACAGCCCGTTACTTGGTTCAAGGCTACCATGGCACACAGACCGGACCTCGGCACAGAGTGACAGCGGCACACACACCGAACCTCAGTGAAGGGAGACTGCAGCGCACAGCACGGAAATATGTGCAGGGCGACCGGAGTATAAATCTTAGAACTCATCGCTAGGCGACCACGCAACACAGCCTGGACCTCGATGCAGGGCGACCACAGCAAACAGGATGGAACTCTTCTTCAACCGACCGGGGAACACAGCCTGGACATCGGCCCAAGGAGATCGCGGCAAACAGGCCGGTCCTCAGTGCAGGGCGACCGTGGCACACTGCGTGTACCTCGGCGCAGGGCTACCGTGGCACACAGCCCGAACCTCAAGGAAGGGCGACTGGGGCACACAGCCCGGACATCGGTGCAGGGTGACACTGGCACACAGCATGGACCACAGCACAGGGCGACTGTGGCACACAGCCAGGACCCCGAACCAGGGCGACCGCAACACACAGCCCGGACCGCGGTGCAGGGAGACACTGGAACCCAGCACGGACCTTGTCAGATGGCGACCGCATCACACAGCCCGAATTTGACACAGAGAGACCACGACACAGAGCCCGGAACTCGTCGAAAGCTGACTGCGGAACACAGCCCAGATCTCGGCACAGGGCGACCGTTGCATAGAGCCCGGAACTCGTGGCTAGCTGACCGCAGAACCCAGCCTGGACCTCAGTGAAGGGCGACCATGGTACACAGCCCAAACTTCAGTGAAGAGCGACCAAGCCACACAGCATGGACCTCCTCGCAGGGAGANTAGTCAGGGAACTAGATCCCACATGCCACAACTGAGACCCAGAGCAACCAAATAAAAAACTAAATTAAAAAATACAAACATCATGGACAGCATAGATAAACAAAATGTTATCTATATATTTCTAATGAACTTTATAAAGAATGGGTACATTTCCTTTTAAGGAAAAGAACATTAACAGAAATAAATTAAAGAAATTTAAAAACAAGAAAAAAGCAACCAAAAACTTACTTTGCCAAACAATAGGTGTCAGACACAAAGGAAAATATATGATCCAATCTGTATGAAATCCTAGAAAAGTAGATCTAATCTCTGGAGATCAGCAGATTATTGGCTGTCTGGGATTGATTGAAGTGGTTGGGAAAAGGACAAGAGAATATTTGGGGTGATGGATACATTTTGTATCTATTACATATGTAGGTAACCCTCAACCAACACAGGTGTGAACTGCACAGGTCCTCTTACACCTGGATTTTTTTGGATAAATACATACTATAACATGACCCATGGTTTTTGAATCCACAGATGTGAAACTGAGGCTACAGAGGGCTGACTGTAAAGTGTACACATAATTTTTGACTATGTGGAGGGTCTTAATACTTTTTTGCTTTCAAATAACTAAATTTTCTAAAAGGAATTGTGCTCAGAAATATAAATTGTTACTTTCATCTCCACCTGCCTACCTCCCATCTTCATGTTGATATCTAAGAGATGCCTCNCCCGGACCTCAGCAGAGAGCGACCACGGCAGAGAGCCCTGAACTCATCGCCAGCCATCCGCAGAACACAGTGCGGACTTCTGGGCAGGGCATCAGCGGCACACAGCACAGATATCGGTGCAGGGCGACCGTGGAACACAGGCCAGACCTCGGCTCAGGATGACCGCTGTACAGATCTCGGACCTCAGTGCAGAGGGACCGTGGCACACAGGCTGGACCTCGGCGCAGGGCGTCTGTGGAACACAGGCCGGACAACGGCTGAGGGTGACCGTGGTTCACAGCCCAGACCTCAGTGCAGGGGGACCGTGGAACACAGCCCAGACATCTGGAGAAAGCTACCGTGGCACACAGCCCAGGCCTTGGCAAAAAGGAACCGTGGCACAGATCTGGCAACGGGTCGCAAGCTGAGGGCAGAACACAGGCCGGACGTGGGCACAGGGCGAATGCGGCACACAGCCTGAACCTGGCGAGATGGCGACCATGGCACACAGCCCAGACCTTGGAACAGGACGACCGCGGCACACAGACTGAACCTGGGGAGATGGCGACCATGGCACACAGCCCGGACGTCAGAATAGGGCGACTGTGGCACACAGTCCAGACCTCAGAACAGAGGGAATGCAGCACAGAGCCCAGAACTCGTTGCAAGCAGAGGGTGGAACACAGCCTGAACCACAGTGAAGAGTGACCGAGGCACACAGCACGGACCTCCGCACAAGGTGACCCTGGCACACAGCACCGACATCGGGAGATGGCGACTGTGGCACACAGATTGGACATTGGCAAAGGGCGACCGTGGCACAGAGCCCAAACCACAGTGAAGAGCGACCAAGGCACACAGCACGGACCTCGGAACAAGGCAACCCTGGCCCACAACACCGACCTTGGGAGATGGCAACCGTGGCACACAGGCCAGACTTCAGCACAGGGCCAAACGGCACAATGCCCGAACCTCAGTGAAGGGAGACTGTGGCACACAGCCCAGAAATCTATGCAGGGCGACCAGGGTACAGAGCTCGGAACCCGTCGCTAGCTGACCGTGGAACACAGCCCAGAACTCGGCGCAGAGCAACCATGGCACACAGCCCGGACCTCTCCAGAAGGCTATGGCAGCACACAGCATGAAACTCAGTGAAGGGCGACCGCNCGACCAGGGTACAGAGCTCGGAACCCGTCGCTAGCTGACCGTGGAACACAGCCCAGAACTCGGCGCAGAGCAACCATGGCACACAGCCCGGACCTCTCCAGAAGGCTATGGCAGCACACAGCATGAAACTCAGTGAAGGGCGACCGCGTCACACAACCTGGAACTCATCGCTAGCCAACCGCGTAACACAGTCCGGACCTCGGAGCAGGGTGACCGTGGGACTCAGGCCAAACCTCAGCACAGGACGAAAGCGGAACTTAGGCCGGACCTAGGCAAAGGGCGACTGTGGCACACAGGCCGGACATCGGCTCAGGGTGACCGATGAACACAGCCCGGACCTCAGTGCAGGGGGACTGAGGTACACAGCCTGGACCTCTGGAGCAGGCTATGGCAGCACACAGCCGGGACTGTGGCAAAGAGAAACTGCAGCACGGGGCCGGCAACAGGTTGCAAGCCGAGGGCAGAACACAGGCCTGAACTCGGCGCAGGGCTACCACGGCACAGAGGCCGGACCTCGGCTCAGGGCGACTGTTGCACACAGGCCGGACCTCAGAGCAGGGCAACCACGGAACACAGCCCGAACCTCACTGAAGGGCGACTGCAGCACACAGCCCGGAACTTGTCGCCAGTCGACCGCGGAACACAGCCTGGACCTTGGCGCAGGGTGACAGCAGAACACAGCCCAGAAATCTGTACAGGGAGCCCGCGGCACAGAGCCCATAACTCGTCACTAACCTATCATGGAACACAGCCCGGACCTCAGGCCAGGGCGACCACAGCAAACAGGCCGGACCTCGGCGCAGGGTGACCAGGGCACACAGCCCAGACCTTGGCAAAGGGTGAACGTGGCATACTGACTGAAACACAGTGAAGGGTGACCGCAGCACACAGCCAGTAACTCATTTATAGCCAACTGCAGAACACAGCCCAGATTTCGGCATAGGGTGACCGCGGAACACAGGCCAGACCGAGGCACAGGGCGACCGTGGCACACATCAAGGACATCGAGCAGGGAGACCGCTGCACACTGCCTGAACCTNCTTTGGCCACCTCATGTGAAGAGTTGACTCCCTGGAAAAGACTCTGATGCTGGGAGGGATTGGGGGCAGGAGGAGAAGGGGATGACCAAAGATGAGATGGCTGGATGGCATCACTGACTCGATGGACATGAGTCTGAGTGAACTCCGGGAGTTGGTGATGGACAGGGAGGCCTGGCATGCTGCGATTCATGGGGTCGCAAAGAGTTGGACATGACTGAGCAACTGAACTGAACGTTTAAGTAGAAGATACTTCATTTCAAAATATTATTGAGTCCAAGAATATACACACACATATATAGTCAAAATTATTTTTTTACAATGGTGCAAAAGCAATTCCTTGAAAAAAGGATGGTGTCTTGAACTGGAATATTTATATATCCATCATCAAAAAGAAACCTCTATCCACATAAGAATTAGTTGACAATGAACTAAATATTAAAATTTCAAAAGGAAAAAAATATAATAAAGCAATTTCCGGAAGAAAATGCAGAAAAAAATGTTTGTAAACTATTATTAGGCCAATAATTTTTCAATTTGACAGCAAAAGCTAAATTTATAAAAGAAAAATAATGATAATTGGACTTCATCAAAATAAAAAACTTATGCTCCTCTAAAGATATCAAAGGAGGATGTTTAGGGAAGCCACCAACTGGGAGATAATTGTTTTAAATATCCCACATCTCTAAAAGGACCTAAAAACATAAAGAACTNTAAATTTATAAAAGAAAAATAATGATAATTGGACTTCATCAAAATAAAAAACTTATGCTCCTCTAAAGATATCAAAGGAGGATGTTTAGGGAAGCCACCAACTGGGAGATAATTGTTTTAAATATCCCACATCTCTAAAAGGACCTAAAAACATAAAGAACTCTTTCCACCCATAATAAGAAAACAAACAACCCAACAAAATATGGGCAAAAATTGTGAATGGACATTTCAGCTTGGAACATGTATAGATGGCAAATAACTACATAAAATTTTTTAGCATCGTTAGTCACTAGGGAAATGTACATTAAAGTCACAATGCAATACTGTTATATATATGACTATTGAAATGACAAGACAAGCCATTAAAAAAAATCCCTCTGTAACTGACAATTCCAAGGTTGTGGGGATGTGGAAAAAGAAACTATCACAGATTGCTAACATGTAAGCAAAATGGTACTTCCGCCTTTAAACCCGTGTATTATTAATGACTTGGCAATCCTACTCGTAAACACCCAAGT
>SJYV01004322.1:0-11138 GCA_006410875.1 Neotragus pygmaeus | reverse complement strand
CGGTTGCCCTGCACAGATTTCCATGCTGTGCGCCGCAGTCTCCCATCCTTGAGGTTTGGGCTTTGTGCCGCAGTCGACCTCTGCCGAGGTCCGGTCTGTGTGCCACGGTAGCCTTGAACCAAGTTCCGCGCTGTGTGCCACGGTAGCCTTGTGCCGAGGTCCAGGCTGTGTGCTGCGATCGCCCTTCACTCAGGATCGGGCTGGGTTACACTGTCACACTGCGCCGAGTTTCGGGCTGTGTGCTATGCTAGCCTTGTGCTGAGGTCCGGGCTGTGTGCTCCATTTGCCCTGTGCTGATGTCTATTCTCTGTGCCACGGTCGCCATCTCCCGAAGTCGGTGCTGTGTGCCAGGGTCGCCTTGTGCCAAGGTCGGTGCTGTGTGCCTCGGTCGCTGTTCACTGTTGTTCGGGCTGTGTGCCGCCGTAGCCCTGCGCCAATGTACAGGCTGTGTTCTGCCCTCGGCTTGTGACCTGTTCCCGGCTCTGTGCCACTGTTCCTCTTTGTCAAGGTCCAGGCTGTGTGCCGTGGTATCCTTCACCAGAGGTCCGGGATGTGTTTCACGTTCCCCCTGTGCAGAGGTCCGGGCTGTGAGCCACGGTCACTCTCAGCCGATGTCTGGCCTGTGTTCTGCAGACACCCTGTGCCGAAGTCCTGCCTGTGTGCCGCGGCCACCCTGCGCCGAGGTCCGGCCTATGTGTCATTGTCGCCCTGTGCTGAGGTCCGGCCTGAGTGTCACGGTCACCCTGCTCCGAGGTATGGACTGTGTTCCGTGGTCGTCTAGCAATGAGTTCCAGGCTATGTGACTTGGTCGCCCTTCACTGAATTTCGGGCTGTGTGCCGCGGTCGCCCTGCGCTGAAATCCGGGCTGTGTTCCGTGGTCGGCTAGTGACGAGTTCCATGCTGTGTGCCATGGTCGCCCTTCACTGAGTTTCGGGCTGTGTGCCACATTCGCCCTTTGCCGAGGTCTGGGCTGTGTGCCGTTCTCACACTGCGACGAGGTATGTCCTGTTTTACGT
Organism: Neotragus pygmaeus; assembly: GCA_006410875.1. NCBI lineage: Eukaryota > Metazoa > Chordata > Mammalia > Artiodactyla > Bovidae > Neotragus > Neotragus pygmaeus. Next base: position 10,122 of record SJYV01004322.1, on the reverse strand, counting down.
GGTCGCCTTGCGCCAAGGTCCTGGCTGTGTTTCTCTGTCGACTAGCGACGAGTTCCAGGCTCTGTGCCACTGTCGCCCTGCAAAGATTCCTGGGCTGTGTGCTGCAGTCGCCCATCACTGAGGTCTAGGCTGTTTTCCACGGTTGGCTGGCGACGAATTCTGAGCGGTGTGCCACAGTCGCCCTTCAATGAATTTCCGGCTGTGTGCCGCTGTCACCCTGTGCTGAGGTCCGGGTTGTGTGTCGCAGTCGCCCTTCACTGTGGTATGGCCTGTGTGCCGCAGTCGCCCTGTGCCATGATATGGCCTGTGTGCTACGGTCGCCCTGTGCCATGGTCCGGGCTGTGTTCAGGGTTGGCTAGTGATGTGTTCTGAGCACTGTGCCACATTTGCCCGGCACAGATTTCTGGGCTGTGTCCCACAGTCGCCCTTCACTGAGGTTCGGGCTGTAAGGCACGGTCGTCCTGCGCCCAGGTCCGGGTTGTGTGCCACAGTGCCCTGAGCCGAGGACCGACCTGTGTTCCGCAGTCACACTGCGACGAGATCCTGGATGTGTGCTGCAGTGAACATCTGCCAACATCCGTGCTGTGTTCCAGGGGCGCCTTGCATTAAGGTTCAGGATGTGTGTCACGGTTGCCCTTCACTGAGGTTTGGGATGTGTGCCACGGTCGCCCTGCATCAAAGTCCGGCCTGTGTGCCGTGGTCGCCCTGCGGTGAAGTCCAGGCTCTGTTTGGCGGTCGGCTACTAACGAGTTCCATGCTGTATGCCGCACTCTCCCTTCACTGATGTCCGGCCTGTGTGCTGCGGTCGCCCTGTGCCGAGGTCCGGGATGTGTTCCGCTGATGGCTGGAGACGAGTTCCGTCCTTTTTGTCATGGTCTCCCTATGCCGAACTCTGGGCTGTGTTCCGCGTTCGGCTAGCTATGAGTTCCAAGCTCTGTACCCAAGTCGCCCTGCAAAGATTTCCGGGCTGTGTGCTGCGATCTCCCTTCACTGNTCACTGAGTTTCGGGCTGTGTGCCACATTCGCCCTTTGCCGAGGTCTGGGCTGTGTGCCGTTCTCACACTGCGACGAGGTATGTCCTGTTTTACGTGGTCGCCTTGCGCCAAGGTCCTGGCTGTGTTTCTCTGTCGACTAGCGACGAGTTCCAGGCTCTGTGCCACTGTCGCCCTGCAAAGATTCCTGGGCTGTGTGCTGCAGTCGCCCATCACTGAGGTCTAGGCTGTTTTCCACGGTTGGCTGGCGACGAATTCTGAGCGGTGTGCCACAGTCGCCCTTCAATGAATTTCCGGCTGTGTGCCGCTGTCACCCTGTGCTGAGGTCCGGGTTGTGTGTCGCAGTCGCCCTTCACTGTGGTATGGCCTGTGTGCCGCAGTCGCCCTGTGCCATGATATGGCCTGTGTGCTACGGTCGCCCTGTGCCATGGTCCGGGCTGTGTTCAGGGTTGGCTAGTGATGTGTTCTGAGCACTGTGCCACATTTGCCCGGCACAGATTTCTGGGCTGTGTCCCACAGTCGCCCTTCACTGAGGTTCGGGCTGTAAGGCACGGTCGTCCTGCGCCCAGGTCCGGGTTGTGTGCCACAGTGCCCTGAGCCGAGGACCGACCTGTGTTCCGCAGTCACACTGCGACGAGATCCTGGATGTGTGCTGCAGTGAACATCTGCCAACATCCGTGCTGTGTTCCAGGGGCGCCTTGCATTAAGGTTCAGGATGTGTGTCACGGTTGCCCTTCACTGAGGTTTGGGATGTGTGCCACGGTCGCCCTGCATCAAAGTCCGGCCTGTGTGCCGTGGTCGCCCTGCGGTGAAGTCCAGGCTCTGTTTGGCGGTCGGCTACTAACGAGTTCCATGCTGTATGCCGCACTCTCCCTTCACTGATGTCCGGCCTGTGTGCTGCGGTCGCCCTGTGCCGAGGTCCGGGATGTGTTCCGCTGATGGCTGGAGACGAGTTCCGTCCTTTTTGTCATGGTCTCCCTATGCCGAACTCTGGGCTGTGTTCCGCGTTCGGCTAGCTATGAGTTCCAAGCTCTGTACCCAAGTCGCCCTGCAAAGATTTCCGGGCTGTGTGCTGCGATCTCCCTTCACTGAGGTTTGGGCTGTGTGTGGTGTAGAGATCTGCCTGTGTGTCGCAGTCGCCCAGTATGGAGGTCCAGGCTGTGTTCTGCAGTTGGCTAGCCATGAGTTCCAAGCTCTGTGCCAAGGTGGCCCTGCACAGATTTTTGAGCTGTGTGCCACGGTTGCCCTTTACTGAGGTTTGTGATGTGTGCCGTGGTTGCCCTGAGCCAAGGTTCATGCTGTGTGCCACATTCACCCTCCGTCGAGTTCCGGCCTGTGTGCCGCTCTCGCCCTGTGCCGAGGTCTGGGCTGTGTTCTGCCGTCAGCTGGAGACAAGCTCCGTCCTGTTTGCCATGGTCACCCTGTGCAGAGGTCCATGCTGTGTTATGCGGTCGGCTAGCGACGAGTTCCAGGTTGTGTGACCCCGTTGCCCTTCACTAAGTTTTGGGTGTGTGCCGTGAGAAACTTCTGCAGAAGTCCGGGCTGTCTGCCGCAATCGCCCTTCACTGTGTTTCAGGCAATATGCCATGGTCGCCCTTCACCAAGTTCTGGGCTGTGTGCCGCAGTCGCCCTGCGCCGAGGTCCGGGCTGTGTGCCACGGTGCCCTGCTCTGGAGTCCACGCCCTATGCTGCGGTCGCCCTACATCGAGGTCCGGCCTGTGTACCGCAGTCGCCATTCACTGACATTTGGGGTGTGTGCTGCGGTTGCCCTGCGCTGAGGTCTGGGCTGTGTGCCGTGGTCACCCCGCATAGAGGTCCAGCCTGTGTGCCGCGGTCGCCCAGTGCCAAGGCCGGGCTGTGTTCCGCGGTTGGCTAGCGACGAGTTCCAAGGTCTATGCCATGGTCGCCCTGCACAGATTTCTAGGTTTTGTTCCTCGGCTCCCTTCACTGAAGTCCAGGCTGTGTGCCGCAGTCACCCTGTGCTGATGTCCGTTCTGTGTGCCACGGTAGCCTTGGACCGAGATCCGGGCTGTGTGCCACGGTAGCCTTGTGCCGAGGACCGGGCTGTGTACTGCGGTCACCCTTCATTGAGGACCGGGCTATGTGCCGTGGTCGCACTGCACCAAGGATCGGGCTGTGTGCCGTTGTAGTCTTGCACCAAGGTCCGGGCTGTGTGCCGCAGGTGCCCTGAGCCGATGTCCGGTCTGTGTGCCATGGCCGCCATCTCCTGAGGTCAGTGCTGTGTTCCAGGGGCACCCTGCACCGAAGTCTGTTCTGTGTGCCTCAGTCACTCTTCACTGTGATTCGGGCTGTGTGCTGTGGTCACCCTGCGCCGAGTTCCAGGCTGCGTTCTGCCCTCGGCTTGAAACGAGTTCTGGCTCTGTGCCGCATTCCCTCTGTGCCGAGGTCCAGACAGTGTGCCACGGTTGCCCTGTTCCGAGGTCCAGGCTGTGTGCCGAGGTAGTCATCTGCAGAGGTCCGGGCTGTGTGTCGCGGTCACCCTGTGACGAGGTCTGGCCTGTGTTCGGCCCTCGGCTTGCGACCTGTTCTCAGCTCTGTGCCACGGTTCCTCGTTGCCACAGTCTGGGCTGTGTGTCTCAGTAGCCTTTTCCAGAGGTCCGGGCTGTGTACTGCCATCGGCTGGAGACGAGTTTCGTTCTGTTTGCCATGATCACCCTGCGCCGAGGTCCAGGATGTGATCCACGGTCGGCTAGCGACAAGTTCCGAGCTCTGTATCGCAGTCACCCTGCACAGAATTCAGGGCTGTGTGCCGCCATCTCCCTTCACTGATGTTAGTGCTGTGTGCGGTGGTCGCCCTGTGCCGAGGTCTGGTCTGTGTGCCACGGTAGCCTTGAACCGAGTTCCGTGCTGTGTGCCGCGGTAGCCTTGCGCCGAGCTCCGGGCTGTGTTCCGCAGTTGCCCTGCGCCGATGTCCAGTCTGTGTGCCATGGTCACCATCTTCTGAGGTCCGTGCTTTGTTCCAGGGTCGCCTTGCACCGAGGTCCATGCTGTGTGCCTCAGTCGCTCTTCACTGTGGTTCGGGCTGTGTGCCGCTGTCGGCCTCCCACGAGTCCAGGCTGTGTTCCGCCCTCGGCTTGCGATGAGTTCCGGGCTCTTTGCCTCCTCTCTTTGCCGAGATCCGGGCTGTGTGCCATGGTTGCCCTGTTCTGAGGGCCAGGCTGTGTGCCGAGGTAGCCTTCTGAAGAGGTCCAGGCTGTGTGCCACGGTCGCCCTGTGCCGAGGTCCGATCTGTGTGCCACAGTAGCCTTGAACCTAGTTCAGAGCTGTGTGCCATGGTAGCCTTGTGCCGAGGTCCAGGTTGTGTGCCGCAGTTGCCCTGCGCCAATGTCCGGTCTGTGTGCCACGGTCGCCATCTCCTGAGGTCGGTGCTGTGTGCCAGGGTCGCCCTGCACTGAGGTCCTTGCTGTGTGCTTCGGTCGCTCTTTACTGTGGTTCGGTCTGTGTGCTGCGGTCGCCCTGTGCCAAGGTCTGGCCTGTGTTCTGCCCTCAGCTTGCATCCTGTTCCCGGCTCTGTGCCATGGTTCCTCTTTTCTAAGGTCCGGGCAATGTGTCGCGGTAGCCTTTTCCAGACGTCCAGGCTGTGTACCGCTGTCCCCCTGCACTGAGGTCTGGGTTGTGTGCAGCGGTTGTCCTGAGCTGATGTCCAGCCTGTGTTCCGCAGTCTCCCTTTGCCGAGGTCCAGCCAGTGTACCACAGTCGCCCTGCACCAAGGTCGGGCCTCTGTGCCACGGTCGCCCTGCCCCGAGTTCCGGCCTGTGTTCCATCCTCGGCTTGCAACCTGTTCCTGGCTCCTTGTCGCGGTTTCTCTTTGCCAAGTTCCATGCTGTGTGCCGCCGTAGCCTGCTCCAGAGGTCCGAGATGTTTTCCGCAGTCACCATGAGCCAAGGTCCGGCCTGTTTTCCTCGGTCGCCCTGAGCCGATGTCCGGCCTTTGTGCCACAGTCGCCCTGCCCAAAGGTCCCGCCTAAGTTCCACTGTCACACTGCAGAGGTCGGGCCTGAGTGCCACGGTCACCCTGCTCCGAGGTCCGTACTGTGTTACGCGGTCGGCTAGCGACGAGTTCCAGGTTGTGTGATGCGGCCGCCCTTCACTGAGTTTCTGGATGTGTGCCACAGTAGCCTTCTGCAGAGGTCTAGGCTGTGTGCCATGTTCGCCCTGCGCTGATTTCCGGGCTGTGTTCCACGGTCGTCTAGCAATGAATTCCGAGCTCTTTAACCCATTCGCCCTGCACAGATATCCGGGCTGTGTGCCATGGTCTCCCTTCACTGAGGTTCTGGCTTTGTGCTGTGGACACCCTGTGCCGAGGTCGGGTCTGTGTGCCATGGTAGCCTTGAATCAAGTCCCGGACTGTGTGCCTTGGTAGTCTTGTGCCGAGTTCTGGGCTGTGTTCCGCAGTCAGTTAGCAACGAGTTCCGGGCTGTGTGACGCGGTCGCCCTTCACTCAGTTTTGGGCTGTGTGCCTCGGTTGCCCTTCACCNCCTTGAATCAAGTCCCGGACTGTGTGCCTTGGTAGTCTTGTGCCGAGTTCTGGGCTGTGTTCCGCAGTCAGTTAGCAACGAGTTCCGGGCTGTGTGACGCGGTCGCCCTTCACTCAGTTTTGGGCTGTGTGCCTCGGTTGCCCTTCACCAAAGTCCGGGCTGTGTCCCGTGGTAGCACTGCGACGAGGTCCGGCCTGTTTTCCAAGATCGCCCTGCGTCAAGGTCCTGGCTATGTTTCGCAGTCGACTAGTGACGAGTTCCAGGCTCAGTGCTGCTGTCGCCCTTCACAGATTTCTGGGATGTGTGCTGCGGTCGCCCTTCACTGAGGTTCGGGCTGTGTGCCACGGTAGCCCTGCACCAAGGTCCGGGCAGTGTTCATCTGTCGGCTGGCGATGAATTCTGGGCTGTGTGCCACAGTCACCCTTCACTGAAGTTCGGGCTGTATGCGGCGCAGAGGTCCGGCCTGTGTGCCGCGGTCGCCCAAGGCGGAGGTCCGGGCTATGTTCCGCCGTCGGCTGGAGACACGTTCCGTCCTGATTCCCATGTTCGCCCTGCGCAGAGGTCTTGGCTGTGTTCGGCGGTCAGCTAGTGACAAGTTCAGAGCTCTGTACCCTGGTGGCCCTGCACAGGTTTTCAGGTTGTGTGCAGCGCTAACCCCGCACAGACGTCCGGCTTGTCTTCCACGGTTGCCCAGTGCGGAGGTCCGGGCTGTGTTCTGCAGTTGGCTAGTAATGAGTTCCAAGCTCTGTGCCATGGTGGCCCTGCGCAGATTTTTTTGCTGTGTCCCGCAGTTGCCCTTCACTGAGGTTCGGGATGTGTGCCGTGGTTGCCCTGTGCCGAGGTCTGGTCTGTGTGCCACGGTAGCCTTGAAAGGAGTTCCGGGCTATGAGCCACGGTAGCCTTGCACCGAGGTCCGGGCTGTGTGACGCAGTTGCCCTGCGCCGATATCCGGTCTGTGTGCCATTGTCGCCATTTCCTGAGGTTGGTGCCGTGTGCCAGGGTCGCCCTGTGCAGAGGTCCGTGCTGTGTGCCTTGGTCGCTCTTGACGGTGGCTCGGGCTGTGTGCTGCAGTCACCCTGCACCGAGTCCAGGCTGTTTTCCGACCTCGGCTTGTGACGAGTTCCGGGCTCTGTGCCGTGTTCCCTCTGTGCCGAGGTCCGGGCTGCGTGCCACAGTCTCCCTGTTCCGAGGTCCGGGCTGTGTGCCGATGTCGCCCTCTCCCCATGTCCGGGCTGTGTGCCGTGGTCAACCTGTGCTGAGGTCTGGCCTGTATTCCGCCCTCGGCTTGCGACCTCTTCCCAGCTCTGTGCCGCAGTTCCTCTTTGCCAAGATCTGGGCTGTGTGCCACGGTAGCCTTCTCAAGATGTCTTGGCTGTGTGCCTTGGTCCCCGGCACTGAGGTACAGGCTGTATGCCGTGGTCACCCTTAGCCGATGTCCGGGCTGTGTTCTGCAGTTGCCCTGGGCCGAGGTCCGGCCTGTGTGCCACGGTGGCCCTGTGCCGAGGTCCGGCCTGTGTGCCGCGGTAGCCCTGTGCCGAGGTCCGGCCAAAGTGCCATGGTGACCCTGCTCCGTGGTCCGGGCTATGTTCTGCGTTCGGCTAGTGACGAGTTCTGGGCTTTGTGATGCAGTCGCCCTTCACTGAGTTTCGGGCTGTGTGCCTTGGTCACCCTTCGCTAAGGTCCGGGCTGTGTGCCATGGTCGCCCTGCGATGAGGAGTGGCCTGTCTTCCGTGGTCACCCTGCACCGAGGTCCTGGCTGTGTTTCGCAATCGACTAGCGACGAGTTCCAGGCTCTGTGCCACTGTCGTCCTGCACAGATTTTGGGCTGTGTGCTGTGGTCGCCCTTCACTGATTTTCGGGTTGTGTGCAATGGTAGCCCTGTGCTGATGTCTGAGTGGTGTGCCACGGTCGTCCTGCGCCAATGTCCGGGCTGTGTTCCGTGGACGGCTGGCAATGAGTTCCGGCCTGTGTGCCACAGGCGCACTTCACTGACGTTCGGGCTGTGTGCCGCGGTTGCCCTGCCCTGAGGTCTGGGCTGTGTGCCACGGTTGCCCCGTGCAGAGGTCCGGCCTGTGTGCCACGGTCGTCCAGTGCCGAGGTCTGGGCTGTGTTCTACAGTTGGCTAGCGATGAGTTCCAAGCTCTGTGCCACGGTTGCCCTGCATAGATTTTTGGGCTGTATGCCACGATTGCCCTTCACTGAGTTTCGGACTGTGTGCCATGGTCGCCCTATGGCGAGGTCCATGCTGTGTGCTGCTGTCACCCTGTGCTGAGGTCCGGGTTGTGTTCCGCGTTCGGCTAGCGACAAGTTCCGAGCTCTGTACCCTGGTCGCCCTGCACAGATTTCTGTCTGTGTGCCACGCTCACCCTGCACAGAGGTCTGGCCTCTGTTCCGCAGTCACCCAGTGCGGATGTCCGGGCTGTGTTCCGCGGTTGACTACTGACGAGTTCCAAGCTCTGTGCCATGGTGCGCCTGCACAGATTTTTGGGCTGTGTGCCTCGATCTCCCTTCACTGAGGTTCGGGCTGTGTGCTACGGTCGCCCTGTGCCAAAGTAGGGTCTGTGTGCCAGCGTAGCCTTGAATCGACTTCTGGTCTGTGTGCCTCGGTAGCCTTGCACCGAGGTCCAGGCTATGTGCTGCAGTTGCCCTGCGCCGATGTCCAGTCTGTGGGCCACGTTGACCATGTCCCGAAGTCTTTGCTGTGTCCCAGGTTCGCCCTGAGCCTAGTTCCGTGCTGTTTGCCTCGGTCGTTCTTGACTGTGGTTCAGGCTGTGTGCCGCAGTTGCCCTGCACCGAGTCCAGGCTGTTTTCCGCCCTCGGCTTGTGACGAGTTCTGGGCTCTGTGCCACGTTCCTTCTGTGCCGAGGTCCGAGCTGTGTGCCACAGTCGCCCTGTCCCGAGGTCTGGGCTGTGACACGAGGTAGCCTTCTGCAGAGGTCCGAGCTGTTTGCCACAGTCGCCCTGTTCTGAGGACCGGGCTGTGTGCCGAGGTCGCCATCTCCCCAGGAGTGGGCTGTGTGTCCTGGTCGACCTGTGCCGTGGTCCGGCCTCTGTTCCACCCTCGGCTTGTGACCTGTTCCCGGCTCTGTGCTGCGGTTCCTCTTTGCCAAGGTCCAGGCTGTGTGCCACGGTAGCCTTCTCAAGAAGTCCAGGCTGTATGCCACGGTCCCCTGTGCTGAGGTATGGGCTGTATGCCGCGGTCACCCTGAACCGATGTCTTGCCTGTGTTCCAGAGTCGCCTTGGGCCGAGATCCAGCCTGTGTGCCACGGTGGCCCAGTGCCAAGGTCCGGCCAGTGTGCTGCAGTTGCCATGCACCGAAGTCCGGCCTCTGTGTAACGGTCACCCTGCTCTGAGGACCGGACTGTGTTCTGCGGTCGGCTAGCGAAGAGTTCCAGGCTGTGTGACGCGGTCACCCTTCAGTGAATTTCGGCCTGTGTGCCTTGGTCGCCCTTCGTGGAGGTTCGGGCTGTGTGCCTTGCTCGCCCTGCGACAAGGTCCGTCCTGTTTGCCGTAGTCACCATTCGCCGACGTCCGGGCTGTGTTCCGCCATCGGCTAGCCAGGAGTTCCATGTTCTGTGCCACAGTCGCCCTGCACAGATTTCTGGGCTTTGTTCTGTGGTCACCCTTCACAGATGTTCTGGCTGTGTGCCGCGGTAGCCCTGTGCCGAAGTTCGGGCTGTGTGCTGCGGTCACCCTGCGCCGAGGTCCGGGCTGTGTTCTGCGGTTGGCTGGCGAAGATTTTCGAGCTGTGTGCCACAGTCGCCCATTACTGAATTTCGGGCTGTGTGCCGCCATTGCCCTGTGCCGAGGTCCGGGTTTTGTCCACAGTCGCCCTGCGCCGTGGTTTGGCCTGTGTGCCGCGGTCACCCTGTGCCAAGGTCTGGGCTGTGTTCGGGTTTGGCTAGCGATATGTTCCGAGCACTGTGCCATTTTCGCCCTTGACAGATTTCTGGGCTGTGTCACGGTTGCCCTTCACTGAGGTTCAGGTTGTGTGCCCTGGTCGCCCTGCACCGAGGTCCGGGCTGTGTGCCACGGTCGCCCAGTGCGGAGGTCCGGGCTGTGTTCCACGGTTGGCTAGCGACGATTTCCAAACTCTGTGCCATGGTGGCCCTGCATAGATTTTTGAGCTGTGTGCCGTGTTCGCCCTTCACTGAGGTTCGGGCTGTTTACTGCGGTCACCCTGATCCGACGTCCATGCTGTGTGCCGCGTTCACACTGCGCTGAGGTTGGGCCTGTGTGCTGCAGTCGCCCTCTCCCGAGGTCCGGATTTTGTTCCGCAGTCGGCTGGAGACGAGTTCCATCCTGTTTGCCATGGTCGCCCTGTGAAGATGTCCAGGCTGTGTTTCCCAGTCGGCTACGATGGGTTCCAGGATGTGTGATGCGGTTGCCCTTCACTGAGTTTCGGGCTGTGTGCCGCAGTAGCCTTCTGCAGGGGTCCGGGCTGTGTGCCGTGGTCACCCTGCGCCGAGTTACGGGCTGTGTTCCACGATCGGCTAGCGACGAGTTCCAAGCTCTGTACCCTGGTCGCCTGCACAGATTTCCAGACTGTGTGCTGCAGTCTCCCATCATTGAGGTTCGGGCTTTGTGCCACGGTCGCCCTGTGCCGAGGTCCGGTCTGTGTGCCACGGTAG
>SJYV01004318.1:282796-294787 GCA_006410875.1 Neotragus pygmaeus | reverse complement strand
GGACATGAGTCTGAGTGAACTCTGGGAGTTGGTGATGGACAGGGAGGTCTGGCATGCTGCGATTCATGGATTCACAAAGAGTCGGACACGAATGAGTGACTGAACTGAACTGAACTGAAAGAAGAAAATGATACTTTCACGTACCTAGTATTTCAAATTTTCTATTGCATATTCCATCGACTCCTAGTTTCTTCTACAACTAGCTATTATTTCACACTTACACATTCCAGAACCTCACTTTAGCCCTGTAGAGAGATTTAATTCAACTTTTGCCATGATCTTAAATTAATATTCTCATAATACAGATAATCAAGCAGAAGCTGAGAGAGGTTGAGTGATTTACTTTTTATCACAAAGTTAGCAATAGGAAGTCTAAACATTCATCTTTCTCTCTCAATTCACTTCCTTAATCACATAAGTTTTCCTCCCTAAACCTTTAATTTGAAAAAACAGCAAGAATTTAATAATGATTTATTATTTTCAATTGCAAGACATTTCATGCCTTAAAGACCAATTTCACTGTAGGGGACACCTAGCATATCTGCTCCTTCTGATTGGTTTATGCAGAAATATATCTTCATTAGGTACAAAGTTTTGGAAAAGTGAATTTATAAATGTACATTTCAAAATAAAGGTTGTACTTGGCAATGAACAAAATTCTTCTAGTCCAATGTAAAGTTTATATTGAGAATCATCCCCTCAAAGGTGAAAATTAAGGCTAAAAATAGAAATAAGTGAAATGATGTCAACTAGTACACCAGGTTTCATCTAATGAGAAAATGACTTGTCATCAAAAGGCTTGAAAGTATTCCCTGAAACACTTATCTATCAATTATGTCTTCTTCTTTATGTTTTGTATCAGAAACAAAACATAAAGTATCTGGCTTCTGCTTGACATCCAGATTAACAATCAAAATAGTTCTCTTATTGTCAAGCAAGAATCTGGAAGGATGTGCTTCATTAGTTGAAGGTGTGCATTCATGCCTGTGACCAAAGCCTGGCTGAGGAGTAAGCCTAAGAATAACCCTGGCCCGGGAGCTGCCAGAATCCTGGTAGACAAGATGAACCGAGGAATCAAGAAGTAGATAAATAGTCCAAAAACAGAATGTACTAGAGTGAGGACTTGGTTGAAATGAATTAGCATCAAGAACCAGAAGAAAGTCAAACTGAAAATGAGAAAATGTATTCAAGGTTATTTGGGAAGAGATTTGGTTGGGATTTAGAACCATCCTTAAAAGAGCTGAGATAGAACAAGATGGTTATCGAAATCTCTTCCTCATTCTAGGCAAAGAACCTCCACAAATATCATCTACATATATACCCAAACTGAAGTAAATATTTTCCTGAGCCAAATCTGATTATTTGTCTCCTATGTAAGGGGTAAATAAATACAGGACATAAATAATTTGGAACTGGATTGAACTAAGTAGATTCATATACAACTTTCTGTATCCAGAATGTGCCCCTAATAGAAACTTTCCTGACTGTGATTAATCCTAAGTTGTCATTATATGCATTTCCTAGAGCCAACAAATTCAACATGATAGTTTGAAGAATAAATAAGATAAATTATATAGATTAAGCATTAGTCATTTGGTTAACTCCTAGTTTGTATAGATAGTTAATGGCTCCAGATGTCTCCATCTTATTTTTTTACAGGCATTAGCTACCATGTGGTTATTATGTATTTCCTTGCTGCAATTGAATCTGAGTTTTTGGGGAATTTGCCATATGAGGTAGAGTTACTATCTCGAGAGGAGTACAGATCTAACTTCTGTTATTCAGTTGAGGAATGTCATGCAGCCTATCCACAAGCTATGGATATAAACAACAGGTTTTATAAGGTAAAAGAATGTAATGATATTTTTATGAATGGAATGAATAAAAACACTGAATGAAGTTCTTCTGTTGGGATTTATGATTGAAAAATAGACTAAACTTCACATTTATGTGCGTTTGAAATTATGTTAGAGCTTTGTCCCTTCCCCCTCTAATCGTTCTGCTTAGTATCCTGAAGTGTTCCTAATGGTTAATAGCAAATTAGCATAATTGTATTTATAAAAACATTTTTCAATAGAATTCATGTAATAATCACCAAATTATGTTTGCCTCTGCAAACAGAACAGCATAAATCTTTCTACAAAGCAAACAAAGTTAAATGACATCTTTAAGTGTTAAAATCTATTTTGAAAATAAATTTCATTTCTAAACAATCANATAAAAACATTTTTCAATAGAATTCATGTAATAATCACCAAATTATGTTTGCCTCTGCAAACAGAAGAGCATAAATCTTTCTACAAAGCAAACAAAGTTAAATGACATCTTTAAGTGTTAAAATCTATTTTGAAAATAAATTTCATTTCTAAACAATCAGCTGTGGTGGATTCATGTTGATGTATGGCAAAGCCAATAGAGTATTGCAAAGTAAAATAAAGTAAAAAAAAAATAAATAAATAAAATCAGCTAGATGAGTGTGTCACACGTTCTTTTTCAGGAATTCATGATACTGGTAATTAAATGTATTTTAATTTACTTTAAAATCTCTTATTGACCCAAATCTTATTCATTCTACAGTATCTGCTGTCTAGAAAGATAGTTTCCACTACCAGCGGTATTCCTCAGTATGACACAGATGAAGACACAGCGATCTTTAAGATGTGGGCGGCCCATCAAGCTGCTCTTGATGTGGCAAAACCGAAGTTCAGTGATGTGTAAGAGAATTGCTTTATGTGATGTAACTAAACTCTGTTTTGTTTCTTTTTTCTGGCAAAGTTTTGGTTGCCTCAAATGTTCATTGCTCATATTTTCTACAACATCAGGAAATAGTTTTTCCATTTTTATTTGCAGTTCATCTAAGAGTCACATATCAGTTGTATATCTTGAATGCAACTTTTCTTAGTTAATACTTGTCAGTACACTTTTTCAATGATGTCTCCTTAATTTGAAAAGTTTTCAGTGTAGGCCAATTTCTTAATTGTTTTCCTTTAATATTTAATTCTTTTTCTGGTTTTAAAGAAAAAAACCTACCCAGTGATTTTCAATGGCTTGGTATTTTTTTGTATGTTTCTCTGAGTGTGTAGAGTCCTATTTATTAATATAGTTCATCACTAACCGTGATGTTTCTTCTCTCACCTCTACAGTGTTATCAAAAACTCTTCTCATCATGTCAACATTAGAGAAATATCTCTCAAAATCAATCATTGCCTTGAGTCTTCCCTTCTTATTAGGAACTTGGGCTGCCATCACCAAATACTATAAATTAGTTGGTTTACATCACAGAAATTTAGTTTCTCAAAATTCTGGAGGCTGCAAGCTCAGAACTAGGGTGCCAGCATGGTCAGCTTCAGCTGAGGGCCCCCTTTCTGGCTTGCAGATGACTGCCTTCTTACATCATGGCATCTGTGTTTTCACATGGAGAAGAGAGAGAGAGAAAATCCACACTCTAGTCTCTCTTCCTCTTTAGTATGAACTTCAACATGTAATTTTTCAGACTATCATACCTTTTTTCTTAAATTTTGAACTCATGATTTCTCAGTGTTGTTGTCCACTCTGACATCATAGAACATGTTTTTAATATTTTATTCAGTTTTTATGGTTGTTTTCTGCAAGAGAGAATTGAGCATGCCATTTAAGTCTTTAAATTAGATGAACTCAAGAGAAACCATCTGTTGTTTGTTTGTCTTCTGGCCTTGGCCCTTGTAATGTCCTGTTCAAGAAGGTGATTTGATTACTGTGGCAAATTTCTAGTCCACTTCTTATTTCCTAGGAATTAGGAGCAATTATATAAGCATATACACACAGTAAACATGAGTCAGTTATGTATGTTGTTGAAGAATTTTCAGAAATTGCTATTCGATAACCTATTTACTATACTGGTTCATAGTATCCAGCCTCTGAACTATGTTTGTGAAAAACAAGTGACATTAGACATTAGTGGCACAGAAATTAGATATAGGAGAAACACAATGAGAAAGCGCCAAGAATAAATTAGTGGAAGTAAGAGTTGGTTAAGATGCTACAATTTTTTAAAATTGTGATTCAAGTTTTACCGTCTTTGTTGCTATGTAATAGATTCTTCCCTGGTGGCTCAGAGAGTTAAAACATCTGCCTGTAATGCAGGAGATGCGGGTTTGCCTGCTGGATGGGAAAGATCCCCTGGAGAAGGAAGTGGCAACCCACTCCAGTACCCTTGCCTGGAAAATCCCATGAAGGAAAGAGCCTGGTAGGCTACAGTCCTTGGGGTAGCAAAGATTCTAACATTAATGAGTAACTTTACTTTCACTTAGATTCCTCAGCTAATGTAAGCACAATGTAGAAGATAGTGTGAGGATTAATTAAAATATACTGAAACTGTAGGTTTGGTTCAGTCAACTATTTAATAAAGAGCATAAAATTCCTAAGGAACATGGGAGAGTTTTGAGTTTAATTTGTGTTTAAATGAAGTATTTTGTAACTCATGCAACTAACTTTGTGTCCTTCCTTTAGCTCATTCTATGCTTCTGAAACTGAACGAGACTTCACCATGGACTTTCTACTGGCCACAGAATTTATTGAGGCAGTATTATATCGCCCATACTTTGAAAGTTCAGCAGAATTCCTGGTGGGATTCCCACACAGGCTACTCACAGATCGGGATCGCAATGTTCTCGCAAGTAACTTCAGCAGACGGGAAAAAGCATTGATGACTGTAACAAAACTGATTACAAAAATAAATAAAAGCACAGGTATGATTATGAGTTATACTATCCATGAAGCCTAAATGAAACAAAGTCATTTGAGAACTAAATATATTTAATGATCCGTTAAATAGGAATGATGGAGTACCTGCTATATTATAGATACATTGAGTAATATTATAACAGTTATGGAAAACTACCCTTCCAGGACCTCACATATCATGTAGCTTCTGCAATAGTGATAGTTTTAAAATCAACACTTTTATATGTCTCTTCTTCTTAAAATTCTTATTGCTGCCCCCAAAACATTCTGGGTTCTCGCTTAGGATTCAAAATTGCTAGTCTGTGAAAATCTGGCTCTTCATTACGGTTGTGTCATTCTCCCCTGTGGAAAGTGTGCTCATCCACCAAGACAGAGAATATAATAAGAAACAGATGGTTGGGTTGGAAGTAGGAAGACTGGGTGCAGAGAGACAGTTGTATTAAATTTTTGAGCATCAATTAAATAATGGATATTAAGCTTTCTGTCTTCACACATCCTTTTATTTGTTGTCCTTAGGTACAGTATGAATTTTATAGCATTGTTTAAATTTTTGAAGAAAAAGTTCATTTGACATTACATAACATTACCAAAATGATACACTTTGTTAAGTAGCTGAAGCAAACTTAAACTACAGCTTGTTTAAATTCAGTTTTTGAGGTTTTCGTTTTTCTTACTATCTAATATAACCTGTGTTGAAAATATGAAAGTTTTGATGAACTAGTGAATCTTACACATTTAAATCTCAATCATTTAGAATTAGAACTGTGTTGTCTCTTCAGTTCCAGCCCATTTTTTCATGGATTAAATCCTAAGGATCAGGGAAGCTAAGTTGCAAATATCCCTTAGTTTTAGTGACAGTTGGACAGCAACCAGGTCTCCATTCTCGCAGGAAAAGGTTCACTCTAGAAACAAAACATTGCAAACAAGAGTAAGAAAGGGGTTATGATGGGTCTCAACAATTTGTGCTTAATTTATTCCATAAGATATTGTGGTTATTACATTGTGTAAGAATTTTAATACACCTCATTCTCAAATAAGGGAAACAGCTCGTCATTTATTATATATGCTGCCGAATGAGCACGAGGAGAAATAGCCCTTCTTTTATGCTGTTAGATTGTCCAACACAATGCATTTCCCTGTATCCTTTGACAAGCCTAATGGTCGGTCAGTGTTACTAATATATTGCTAATCCTGTAATTAAAATTTTTATCTTGTTTTGTATATTTTTACATTTCAAAGTTGTATTCAAAATTTTATTAACTGGAAACATAAATGTTTCTATTTTCACAGGAGGTTTATTACTAACAATTTGGAAGAAGCTCATGACTTCAAAATTTGCTCGGGCTATGGGACGTTTCTTAATTAAAAGGCTACTCTTAATACCAATTGAGTAGCCTAAATTTATGTTATTATGTGTAGATTAGTTTAATTCCTTGAATAAAAGCAATCAAATATTATAATGACTGCAAAAAGTTTGTTGTTCTTATTATCCCTGCTTTATCTTTATGTTTTCAAATTACCAGCCAATAATCCCCCGGCCACCCTCCCCTCAGAATTGGACTACATACCTGGTTGAAGCTAATTAGTTTCATAGAATGCCTGTGTTAAAGATGAATATGTCAATATCTGTGCCAAAGACAAGTTACACTATTGATATTTAAGATTTTGATACTCATTCATAGATTGCCAGGTAAGCAGGGAATATTATTCTCTAAGAGATTATTCTTATAAGATAGAACTTTGGGCATTGAAGAGACATTTTAAGTAATTTATATTCTAGGACTGAGCTTCAAGTACATTGCCATATGAGCACATTTTTCAATTCATGTAATGAATGAGGCTGCTGTTTTAGTGCCTGAGCAAATGGAGAAACCATTTCACCATCAAGTAGAAAATTTCTGAGCTACTCTAGTGTAAGACCCAGTTCTCCCTCAGTCAATCTCTCCAATCAGGGAGCTTCCATAAGCCTCTTATCCTTCTCCATCAGAGGGCAGACAGACTGAAAACCACAATCACAGAAAAATTACCAAGTTGATCACATGGACCACAGCCTTGTCTTAATGAAACTATGAGCCATGCCATGTAGGGCTACCCAAGATAGTCAGGTCATGGTGGAGACTTCTGAGAAAACGTGGTCCACTGGAGAAGGAAAAGGCAAACCAGTATTCTTGCCTTGAGAATCCCATGAACAGAATGAAAAGGCAAACACATAGAACACTGAAAGATGAACTCCCCAGGTCAGTACATGCCAAATATGCTATTGGAAATCAGTGGAAAAATAACTCCAGAAAGAATAAAGAGACAGATTCAAAGCAAAAACAACACTCAGCTATGGATGTGACTGGTGATGGAAGTAAGGTCCAATGCTGTAAAGAGCAATTTCACATAGGAATCTGGAATGTTAGGTCCATGAATCAAGGCAAATTGGAAGCAGTCAAACAAGAGATGGCAAGAGTAAACGTCGACATTTTAGGAATCAGAGAACTTAAATGGATTGGAATAGGTAAATTTAACTCAGATGACCATTATATCTACTACTGTGGGCAGGAATCCCTTAGAAGAAATGGAGTANTAGGAGGAGGGCATGGCAATCCACCCCAGTATTATTGCCTGGAGAATCTCACTGAACAGAGGAAACTGGCAGACTACAGTCCACAGGGTCACAAAGGTTTGGGTGGGGAGCCTCAGGCAGGGATGGGAACCTGCTCAGCCTCAGAGATGCTGGCTGATCACTGCTTCTGCCAGCGCTCCTCGCGACCCGGCCTCTGGGGGGTTGTTTCCCAGACCCAGGGACGTTTCTGGACTAGGATATCTCTCTATCCCTGGCCCCGCAGTGCTGGGGGAGGCTGCATGGACGAAGGGAAGGACGGAGAGAGGGGAGGAGACGATGAAAGGGGTCAGAGCAGCGATTGGAGCCGAGAACTGGAAGCGCCTTAAAGAGACTGCGCGGTCCCCGCCCCCCTTCCCGCCAGCCTCAATGAATTAGAGCTGTGTTTCTCAAACTTGCCTGCTCACAAGAATCTTCTCGGGCCCTAGTTAAAGATACAGGTTCCGGAGCATGTTCCTTCGAGATTCTGATTCAGTGGGGCTGCGGGTGGAGCCGAGGAATCTGTAATTTTAACACGCTCCCCACGTGATTCTCGTGAACAAGCAAGTTTGGGAAATACTGAATTAAAGGAAACCGGGCCTGGCTGCAGAGCGGCCTCCGCTAGGGGGCTACGGCAGGAGGATTCCCGGGGGCGTCGCCTGCTTCCGCCGCCGCCTCCTTCAGTGAAAGTCCCTTTTGGGNCAAGACCCAAGCCACTTGCTCTGGGCTCAGTCTTTGTGAGCACCTTGGTGCTGCTCCCCATGGCTCCCAGCTCAGCACAGCCGTGCCCCGCAGGTGCATGGCCGCCCCTCCCCCCAACACCGGTGGCTCCACACATGGAAGCTGGTTCCCTGCCACTCCCACCTGCTGCCTGAGCTGGGCCTCCGCTGGGCTTGAGGGTCTTGGGACAGTGTCCTGTAGTTCAGGCCCCCCTCTCAGCTGTAGGGGAGATGCCAGCAGTAGGCCTGGCCTTGTTGTGCCTTGTCCATCCCGCCACCCCCGGGGCGGCTGGCTCAGTGTCTCCTGGGCCAGAAGGCTGGCTGCCAAAACTCAGCCCACCCGTGGCCTTGGGAGCCCGAGGGAAACGTGCAGAGGACGCGAGGAGCAGGCACGGACTGTGCAGAGCACTGATAAGATGGGCATGGGATGCGCCTCTTGGGGCCCAATGGCCTTGGGAGCTCTGCCCCTCTGTATCTGGGGTCCAGGCCTGCCCCAGAATGGAGCTTCCTTCTTATGGGGCAGGGCAGAACCTGGGGTGGGTGGGGAGCCTCAGGCAGGGATGGGAACCTGCTCAGCCTCAGAGATGCTGGCTGATCACTGCTTCTGCCAGCGCTCCTCGCGACTTGGCCTCTGGGGGGATGTTTCTGGACTAAGATACCCCTCTATCCCTGGCCCTGCAGTGCTGAGGGAGGATGCATGGACGAAGGGAAGGACAGGGAGAAAAGGGTTGTATGTGTGGGTGCAAAACCTATATTCCAGGAATACTGCATGAGATGCAAGATAATCTCTCCCCGGAGGCCTTTGGTGGAGTGCAATGGACAGAGACCTGGATGAGAATCAAGAGAACTGAGTTGGCTTGTGGTTCTGCTTAACAGCTGTGTATCTACTTGTAAGATGTAGACAGATGAGCCTCTTTGAATGTCAGCTTTGTTGCCTGTAAACAAGATAATTCTGACATCACAGGGATTTTACAAAGATTGAAACGAAAATGGCAGTGTTCAGAGAAAAGAGTTAGGCCTGTTGTAAAGGCACAATGGATGTTGGATGTATCAAAACCTGAATTTTTCTAGAACCAGAAATAGAGGCCAGACTACACTAGAAGTAAGGGCCAGCCACCTGCAGTCCACCTACAGATGTACCTCACACCCTGGCATATCTCCCCATACCCTACAACCTGTCAATTCCCTTCCTCTCCAATACTTACTGTCACCTGGGGCTTCAGCACACCAGACCACACTACTTGCTCTCCAGTGCACAGGAGAGTGCAGCCAGTATCACACCCACCGCTTATAAGTGAGGTCTTCAGGAATAGTGGTCTCAGCCTGCATCTGATGTCCAAGATGAGGTGCTAAGCTGAGCTGTATGTTATGGAGCAATGTATGGGATGCGGTCCCACGTGTGTGTGTGTGTGTGTGTGTGTGTGTGTGTGAGATATACATATAAAATCCACTTTCACCACTTTCATATTCATTTAATATGATTATAGAAGAGTACAAAATTTTCATTTCTATGTAAATTTTTGGAGAAGAACCTAAGAAACTTAGTAGTGGTTATAACTAGGCAGTGAAACTGGGGTGGTGGGAAGGGAGACAAAGAGAGTTAAAAAAAATTCTTACAAATCATTGTCATTTGAATATTTTTACTATGAGCATGTGTTACTTTTATAATACAGAAAACTTAATTGTGAACTTTTTATTTTGTATTGATTGGGGGATAGCCAATTAACTGTGTTGTGATAGTCTCAGTGAACAGCAAGGGGATTCAGCCGTACATATACACGTATCCATTCTCCCCTAAACTCCCTATAATAAAGAAAACTTTAAATTAAAGTGTATAAATAATAAACAGGTAGATACAGATGATAGAAAATGAATGATATGTAGACAGATAAAAGATGAGCTAGAAGATAGATATCTCCATGCCTCAGTTTCCTCATATATCAAATGGTACCTATTTCACAGGATTACTGTGAGGAACAAGTGACAGAATGCATACAACCCCTTGAAACAGTTCCTCGCACACACTGCTGCTGCTGCTGCTAAGTCGCTTCAGTCATGTCTGACTCTGTGCGACCCCATAGACGGCAGCCCACCAGGCTCCCACGTCCATGGGATTCTCCAGGAAAGAACACTGGAGTGGGTTGCCATTTCCTTCTCCAATGCATGAAAGTGAAAAGTGAAAGTGAAGTTGCTCAATCGTGTCTGACTCTTAGCGACCCCACGGACTGCAGCCTACCAGGCTCCTCTGCCCATGGGATTTTCCAGGCAAGTGTACTGGAGTGTGTTGCCATTGCCTCCTCCACCTGGCACACACTAGATGCTCAATAAATGTTCTCTTCACTGCAATAACGGTGCTGAGAAAGATAGGCTGGCTGAATGTGATAATCTCTTTTGCCACCTTGTGGTGAGTGTATGCCATGCAGGAATATCAATGCCAATAAGAAGCATCAACCCTCTTGGCCTTAGTGGGGAAGGCAGACCTATGACTTTTAAAAAAATAAACAAGCAACTTTCTAAATACGTAGCCAGATGAGACTTATAGTCCTCTACTCATTGCTTCCTATTTCAACCCCAGCCATGAAAGTGTCATTGAGAAACTCTCATTGCTTCCTGTTTCAACCCCAGCCATGAAAGTGTCGTTGAGAAACTTTCAACCAGTGCACTGACTGGTTTCCTGCTCATTTTCAAGTCTCTATGTATCAGTCTTCTTAGTTGCAAGCGACAAAACCCATTCTAGCTTCCTTAACCAGAAAGGGGATTTTAAAAAAACTGCCATTAGGCAGAGTTCAAGGAAATCTCCAGCAGGTGAGAGGATCTGGCTTGGGGGCTTCTCAGTCAAAAATTGGTCCCTTCCATCTCCTCTGGGGACAGGTACTGCTGAGGCTGAACCTGGGACTGTGCCATTGGGACACCTGCTACAGTTGTTTGTGAAACCTCGGCACCTCACAGCCATGCTCCACCATTGTCACCAGGCATGGATTCTGCTGGATGAGTGTCTCCTTACTTGTTTCTCTCTCCTGAATGGAAGTCTTTATTTTTTAAAAAAATTTCATTTGAAGAATAGTTGATTTATAACATTGTGTTAGTTTCTGGTGTATACAGCAGAGTGATTCATATATATATATATATTTTTTTTTTCTTAAAAAAATTTTTTTTTGGCTGTGTCAGGTCCTAGTTGCCGTATCTGTCTTTGGGCTCAGTGGTTGTGGTGCTTGGGCTTAGTTGACCTGCGGCATGTAGGATCTTAGTTCCCCTACCAGGGATCGAATCCTCATCCTCTGCACTGGAAGGCAGATTCTTAACTGCTGGACTACAAGGGAAGTCCCATATATTCTTTTTCATATTCTTTTCCACTATGGTTTATCACAGGAAATTTTTTGCTTGGCTAGCTTCATTTCTTTCTTTTTTCATTGGTGTATAATTGCTTTACTATGTTGTTTCTGCTGTACAACAAAGAGAACCAGCTATATGTATACATATATTCCCTCCCTTTGAGTCTCCCTCCCACCCCCCAACCCCACCTTTCTAGGTCATCACAAAGCACCAAGCTGAGCTCCCTGTATCATGGGATACTGAATGTAGTTTCCTATGCTATACAGTAGGACCTTGTTTATCCATCCTATATATAATAGTTTGCCTCTGCCAATCCCAAACTCCTAATCCTTCCCTCTCCCATCCTCTCCCCCTTGGCAACCACAAATCTGTTCTCTGTCTCTATGTGAATCTTTTGCTGTCTCATAGATAAGTTCATTTGTGTCATATTTTAAATTCCACATATAAGTGATATCATATGGTATTTGTCTGACTTACATCACTTAGTATGATAACCTCTAGCTGACCTGAAGTCTTGATGGGGAACATCTGATTAGTGGAGCCTGGGACTCACATCTCTCCTCCCAGCTGAGTTCTGTTTTCCACCTTACATAGGCAGAACTCAATGTGGTGGTTTAGTCGCTAAGTCAT
>SJYV01004318.1:262609-282003 GCA_006410875.1 Neotragus pygmaeus | reverse complement strand
AATTGATGCTTTTGAACTGTGGTGTTGGAGAAGACTCTTGAGAGTCCCTTGGACTGCAAGGAGATCCAACCAGTCCCTTCTGAAGGAGATCAACCCTGGGATTTCTTTAGAAGGAATGATGCTAAAGCTGAAACTCAAGTACTTTGGCCACCTCATGTGAAGAGTTGACTCATTGGAAAAGACTTTGATACTGGGAGGGATTGGGGGCAGGAGGAGGAGGGGACGACAGAGGATGCAATGGCTGGATGGCATCACTGTCTCAATGGACATGAATCTGAGTGAATTCTAGGAGTTGGTGATGGACAGGGAGGCCTGGCATGCTGCGATTCATCAGGTCGCAAAGAGTCGGACATGACTGAGCGACTGAACTGAACTGAACTGAACTGATTCTTCTGAAACTGAATGAGACTTCACCATGGACTTTCTACTGGCCATAGAATTTGTTGAGGCAGTATTATATCACCCATACTTTGAAAGTTCAGCAGAATTCCTAGTGGGTTTCCCACAAAGGCTACTCACAGATCAGGATTATAATGTTCTCACAAGTAACTTCAGCAGACGGGAAAAAGTACTTATGACCGCAGTAAAACTCCTTCAGAAAATAAATAAAAGCACAGGTATGATTGTGAGTTATAATATCCATGAGGCCTAAATGAACCAAAGTCATTTGAGAACTAAATATATTTAATGATCCATTCAACAGGAATGATTGAGTACCTGGTATATTATAGATATATTGAATATAATTATGACAGTTAGTGAAAACTACCCATCTAGGACCTCACATATCACATAGTTTCTGCAATAGTGACAGTTCTAAAATAAACCCTTCCATATATTTCTTCTTAAAATAGTTATTGCTACTCTAAAAATATTCTGGGTTTAGATTACATTTCAAAAGTGCTAATCCATGATTATCAGACCCTTCATTATTGGTGTATAATTCTGCCCTGTGTCAGGTGTGCTCATCCACCAAGACAGAGACTATAATAAGAAACAAATGGCTGGGGTGCAACTAGGAAGACAGAGTGCAGAGATACAAAGTTATATAACATTTTTCAATATCAATTAAATAATGGATATTAGGTTTCATGTTTTCACACATCAGTTTGTTTATTGTCCTTAAAAACAGTATGATGATGACAGTGCTTACAATTTTGAGTAAAAAGATCCACTGAAGATAAATAGCATGTCTAAAAGGATACACAGTGTAAGCCGTTGAAGCAAAATAAAATCAGGTTGTGTTTTACTTCAATATTTGTGGTTTTTTTTTTTTTTTTTACTATCCAGTATTACCTACCTTGAAAATGTAGAAGTATTGATGAACTAACGAACCTTATACACTTAAATATCAATGTTTTAAAATTAGGACTGTGGAGTCTCTGCTATTTTGTCCATCTTTTCATGGACTGACTTTATGGATCAGGGAGGTTAAGTTGGCAAATATCAATTAGTTTTAGTGCCAATTGGACATCATGAGGTCTCCTTCCTCCAGGGAAAACATTCACTCTAGAAAGGAAACAGTGCAAACAAGAGTAAGAAAGGGGTTAACATGGGTCTCAACAATTTTATTTGTAATACAGCGAGAACACAGAGCAGGTGCATTTAATTTATTCCTTAAAACATTGTGACTATTACACTGAGAATTGTTTAATACATCTCATTCTCAAATAAAGGAAACAGCACTTCATTTTACTGCTAGATTGCCCCAAACAATGTATTTTCTTTTATACTTTGACAAGGTTAATTGTCTGACAGGGATACTAATACATTACAAATCCTTTAATTAGAAATTTTACTTTACTCTGTATATTTTTACATTTCTAAGTTCTTCATAATTTTACTAACTGGAAACATAAATATTTCTATTTTCACAGGAGGTTTATTTTTAACATTTTGGAAGAAGCTCTTGACTTCAAAATTTGCTTGGGCTATGGCACGTTTCTTCATTGAAAGGCTCCTCTTAATATCAATTTAGTAGCCTAAATTTATGCTATTACATGTTGATCAGTTTAATTCCATGAATAAAAGCAATCAAATGTTATAATGACTGTGAGAAGTCTGTGGTCCTTATTATCCCTGCTTCATCTTTGTATTTTCAAAGTTACCAGCCAATAATCCCCTCAGCCATTCTCTCCTTAGAATTTAGCTACATGTCTGGTGGAACCCGAATTAATCTCAGAATGTTTGAGTTACACATGAATATGTCAATATCTGTGTCAAAGGCAGGTTGTTGTTACTTAGTCACGAAGTCGTGTCCAACTCTTTTGTGGCCCCATGGATTGTAGTCTCCCAAGCTCCTCTGTCCATCGGATTTTCCAGGTTTTGATATTTCTTTCAATGCTCATTATATACTGCCAGGTAAGCAATGCAAATTCTCCTCTAAGAAATTATTCTTACAAGATACCACTTTGGGCATTGAAGAAAGTTTTTAACTAATTTATATTCTAGGACTGAACTCAAAGTATTCTGCCATATGAGCACAATGATCAATCCATGTAGTGAAAGAGGCTGCTTTCTTAGTGTCTGAGCCCTTGGAGAAATGATTTAAACATCAAGTAGAAATTTCTGAGCTATTCTGGTGTAAACTAAACAAAACTGTAATTTTTCTTTTAAATATAATTTTTGTTTCTATTGAAGCCCCTAAGTTAAAAGGACATATTAAAAATGAATTAAAAGTATCTGAAACTGTATTTAAACTACTGCTAATGGCATGAGGACTGATGCTGAAGCTGAAACTCCAATACTTTGGCCACCTCATGCGAAGAGTTGACTCATTGGAAAANTATTGAAGCCCCTAAGTTAAAAGGACATATTAAAAATGAATTAAAAGTATCTGAAACTGTATTTAAACTACTGCTAATGGCATGAGGACTGATGCTGAAGCTGAAACTCCAATACTTTGGCCACCTCATGCGAAGAGTTGACTCATTGGAAAAGACCCTGATGCTGAGAGGGATTGGGAATAGGAGGAGAAGGGGACAACAGAGGATGAGATGGCTGGATGGCAACACCAAATCAATGGACATGAGTTTGTTTAAACTCCGGCTTTGGTGATGGACAAGGAGGCCTGGCATGCTGCGATTCATGGGGTCGCAAAGAGTTGAACACGACTGAGCGACTGAACCGAACTGAACTGAATGGCATGAATCAAACTAAATAAGTAGGCTAATTATCTTCTGATGGTTCTGGTCACCAGTCGTACTTTCCCCCTATGTTGTGTCACTTTTTCGCTTCCCCTGCAAACCCCAGTATTCTTTAACTACCTCTCAACTAAATGTGTCCCTTATGAAAATAAATGATTTTTTATGTTGTGTGTATTTGCTAGCAGAAGGTCTTATTAAGGAAGATACAATGTTCAAAAGCAGAAAACAGATTGGTCAATGCCTACATACAGGTGAGACATTTTTACATAAGAAAAATAAGACTAATAAGTGAAGTCAAGTGACAAAGATATATCTAACCACAAAAATACTCAAATCACCAAAACAACTTTGAAATAGAAGAAAAAGCTGGAAGGCTCACCCTTTCTGGTTTTACAGTATGTAATAAATCTATAGTAACCAAAACAGTATGGTATTTACACACAAAGAGGCACATAGATCAATGCAAAAAAAAAAAAAAAAAAAAAANCATGATTGAAGGAAGGAATGATACCATGAAAGAGCAAATTAGGTTGGCCATTTTCCTTATGTAGTTATAAATTGTCACTGACGCTTAGGGACCTTAATCTTAGCAGAAGCCTAAAAGATGCTCTCTTAGGAATGTCTTGTTAGATAAGGGAGATTTAAAAAGAAGTAGCTTTACTCTCACCACACTACAACTTCACATAAGGTTTCTGTTTCCCCTCCAGGAGGGTTCTGTCCAAGCAGACACATTGTCTCCATTCAGAGGGAAAGGACAACCAAGTAGGTGTCAACAAGTTTTACTGTCTTAACTAGATATGTTCTTGAAAAAATTCTGCTCTCAGAACATATTTCCATGGAGGCTGGCAACCCCAGGTATTGAGGTTCACTTTTTTCCCCACGTATCATTGTACAGCTCATTTGTTGAGGAGATTCTTCTTTTGGGCATGCTTGTGAAAAATAAGAAAGTGAAAGAGGAGAGCGAAAAATTAAAGCTCAGCATTCAGAAAACGAAGATCATGGCATCCGGTCCCATCACTTCATGGGAAATAGATGGGGAAACAGTGGAAACAGTGTCAGACTTTATTTTGGGGGGCTCCAAAATCANTTCTAGTGCTCAGCCACGTGTGACTCTTTGTGGCCCCTTGGAAGGTAGCCTGCCAGGCTCCTCTGTCCATGGAATTTTCCAGGCAAGAATACTGAAGTGAATTATGAATTCCTTCTGCAAGGGATCTTCCCAACCCAAGGGTTGAACCTGAGTATCCTGTGTCTCCTGCGTTAGCAGGTGGATTATTTACCCCTGAAGCACCAGGAAGACAGTATAGGATTTCCTCAAAAATTAAAAGCAGAACTGCCATGTGATTCAACAGTTTCACTTCTAGGTATTTACCCAAATAAAACAAAAACAATTCAAGAGGAGATTAGCCCTTTACTGTTTATTTCCACATTATTTACAATAGCCAAGATACAGAAGCCAACTTTAGTGTCTATTATCATGAATAAACACAAAGGCACACACACAAACACACACACAGAGGAATTTTGTTCAGTTATGAAAAAAAAAAGAAATGTTGCTATTTGCAAAAACACGGATGGACTAGAAGTCATCATGTTAAGTGAAACAAGTCAGACATAAAGACAAATACTGTAATGTCCCACTTTTATGGGGATTTTAAAAAACATAACAAATGAACAAGCAAAACAAAATGAAAGCACATTCATAGGTACAGAGAACAAATGGGTTGTTTCCAGAGAGGAGAGTGTGAGGGATTGTGTGAAATAGATGTCAGTTACAAATAGGGACTTGCCATCTACCTCTGCAAGGATTAACTCATGTGCTGCTGCAGCTGCTAATTTTTAACACCCCTTGCAAGGAGTTCAGAGTAGAGAGCAGAAATGAAGTACTCTGTGTTCATAGTTAGATATTTTCTGGAGCTGATTTGTGAGTCCAATTCTCCTATCTCCTCATATCTAGAAAAGCTCTAAAATCCTTCATGGTGATAGCCACTCCTCGTGACAAGCAGAAACGTTCTAAAAGAAAATATGTACTTGACTGCATGTACCCTCTCTTCACCAAAATCATATATATACCAGCCTTCCCCTCTACCTCTTAGCAGCATTTTCTCAGAGCTATCTGAGGTGCTGTCTCCTGGGCTGCAGTCTCATTTTGCCCCAAATAAAACTTAACTTGCAACTCTGATACTGTGCATTTTTTTAAGTTGACACAGCTAAAGGAGATTGAGAGGTTCAGACTTCACATTATGAAATAAATAAGTCAGAGGAATATAACATACAGCATAAGGAATATAGCCAATAATATTGTAATTACTTTGCACAGAAACAGATGGTTACTAAGTTATGATGACCGTTTCATAATGTCTTTATATGGTGCCTCTCCTGTTATACAGTGGAAACTAATATAGTGTTGTAGATCAACTGTTTCATTAAAAAGAAAGAAATTTTAAAAGACTATCAAAACTGGTATCTGTTAAAGTCACAAATATTTAGAAACTAAACAATAAAGGAACAAATAATTCATAAATAACAATATATGACAAAGAACACTTTTTAAAATTTACTGAATGAAGATAAAAATCTGACAGTCCAAAATAAGTGGAATGCTCCTAAAGAAGTGCTACAAAGGAAATTTAAATTTAAAAGAGACACAGACATATAGAGCGGACTTTTGGCCTCTGAGGGAGAGGGAGAGGGTGGGATGATTTGGGAGAATGGCATTGAAGCATGTATACTATCATGTAAGAAATGAGGTGCCGGTCTATGTTAGATGCAGGATGCAGGATACTTGGGGCTGGTGCACGGAGGTGATCCAGAGAGACGTTGTGGGGTGGGAGGTGGGAGGGGGATTCAGGATTGGGAGCTCATGTACACCTGTGGTGGATTCATGTCGATGTATGGCAAAGCCAATAGAGATTTGTAAAGTAAAATAAAGTAAAAAAAAAAAGTTAGATTGAAAAAAGAAATGGGGTCAAAAGTCAATAATCATCTTCCATGCCAAGAATCAAGAAATAGAAGACAAAAGTAGACTCAAGATACAATGAGAGGAAGAAAAAAAAAATGAGTGGAAATCAAGGAAATAGAAAAAGAAGAAGAATGAATCAGCAAAACCAGTTTCAAGTTGTTCAAAAATGCAAGCAATGTTGATCAAGATAGAAAGATAAAGACATTACCTTAATGAAGGAACATCACTACACATCCTATAGACAGTAAAAAAGATAATAAAGAAATATTATGATCAAAATGGTGCTAATAAATTTGACCCCTCAAAAATAGATTCATGGAAAGACACTCTTTAACAAAACTGATTTGAGCAGACTTCCCTGGTGGCATGGTGGTAAAGAATTCACCTGCCAATGGAGGAGATGAAAGAGATGAGAATTCGATCCCTGGGTCAGAAAGATCCCCTGGAGAAGGAAATGGCAACACACTCTGGTATTCTTGCCTGGAAAATTCCATGTACAGAGGAGCCTGTCAGGTTACAGTCCATGGGGTAATAACAGTTCCAAACATCTTAACTCATTTCAACTTTAATTCTAAAGTCTAAGCCCAAAGTCTCATCTAAATCCTATATGGATGAGACTCAAAGTATGATTCATCAGGAGGCAACTTCTTCTTTAGCTATAAACCTATGAAACCAAAGACAGTGTGTATCTTCCAAGATAAAACAGGCATAAAATAGGCATTCCGATTCCAAAATGAAGAAATAAGAAAAAGAAAGAGGTAACTGGTCCCAAGTTTGTCTAAAAGGGCAAACAACATGATATCTGAAGGCTTTTAGATTTGATTCTTTGTCTTCTGTACTCTTCAGAGGATCAACATTACCCCCAACAGCTCGGGTAGGGGGTGCTTATAGCAGCTCTCTGCTTGTTTATCACTTATCACATATAAACAGAGAAATTTCAGATTTTTGGAGCAGAGCTGGTGATGGGATTTAATCTTGTAGGGTATTTTTAAATCTGTGTAAGTATAAACTAGCACAAAACTGGGAAGCCCCCAAAGTAAAATAACTGCCTTCAAGAGCAGTGTATTTGCATACATTTTTCACATGACATCTGTTAATCTGAATTCAAATTGCATATTAGTGAAGTAGAATGAGACAAGCAGGGTACAGTGTCAGAAGATTTCTTGCCCTTCAAAAATAAAATCTGTCTCCATCTGCTTCTTACTTCTATCTTTAAAATTATTAATTAAGTTTGGGGTTGGGAAAGATTTACAGTTCATGTGAATATGCTTTGGCAGCTATATTCTTTGTCATAACACATTCATAATAAGAGAAATGCAAATTAAGCACATGTGGAACACCAGTTCTCTACTCTGAAATTAGCAAAGCTAATTTATGAAACATGAAATTTTCATACCAGTGTGTGTCTGCTTAGTCACTCAGGCATGTCCAACTCGTTGAGACCCCATGCAGTGTAGCCCACCAGGCTCCTCTGTCCATGGGAATTCTCCAGGCAAGAATTCTGAGCAGGATACCATGCCTTCCTTCAGGGGATCTTCTCAACCCAGGGATTGAACCCAGGTCTCCTACAGGGCAGAAAGATCCAGGGAAGACCCCCCTAAATATGGAATGTTTCATGAATTTGTGTGTCATTATTACCAGTTCTGTTCAGTTCAGCCGCTCAGTCACGTCTGACTCTTTGAGACCCCATGGACTGAAGCATGTCAGACTTCCCATCACCAACTCCTGGAGCTTGTTCAAATGCATGACCATCGAGTCACTGATGCTGTCTCATCCTCTGTCATCCCCTTCTCTTCCCTTCAATCTTTCTCGGTATCAGGGTCTTTTCCAATGAGTCAGTTCTTCGCATCAGGGGGCCAAAGTATTGGACCAGGGCAAAATAGTACAAGACTCACAGAAGGATCTCGCCATGTATAACAAGACTACATACATTCTCGCTTTTCAAAAGTTTATTTTGCTACAACCATAAATTCATTGCTGTTCAGTCACTCATTCAAGTCCAACTCTTTGCCACCCCATGAACTGCAGCATGCCAGGCTTCCCCTTCCTTCACTATCTTCTGAAGTTTGCTCAAACTCATGTCCATTGAATCGTTGGTTCTATCCAACCACCTCTTCCTCTGTCACCCTCTTCTCCTCCTGCCCTCAATCTTTCCCAGCACCAGAGTCTTTTCTAATGAGTTGGCCCTTCGAATCAGGTAGCCAAAGAATTGGAGCTTCAGCATCAGTGCTTCCAATCAATATTCAGGGTTGATTTCCTTTAAGATTGACTGGTTTGATCTTCTTGCTGTCCAAGGAATTCTCAAGAGCCTTCTTCAGCACCACAGTTTAAAAGCATCAATAGTTTGTTGGAAAGTGCAAAAAAATGTACAGGGAATTCTCCCAGGCACCTATCACCTAAATTCCCTCAATGTTAAGATTTTACATTATCAAAACCAGGATATTGATATTGACATTGTTTCAATCCATACAACCCACTCAGATTTCACTGGTTAGAGCAATACCATGTGTGTACATGTATGTATGTGTATCTCTGCAAATTTATCACATGTGTAGCTTTGTGCAATTATTACCATAATTAATACACATAACTGTACCATTAACACAAGGCTCAGTCATCATTCTACCTCTTTACATGACTTTCCTGATGGCTCAGTGGTAAAGAATCTGCCTGCCAATGCAAGAGACACAGATATCATCCCTAGGTCAGGAAGATACTTGGAAAAGGAAATTACAACCCACTCTAGTAGTCTCCCCTAGGAAATCCCATGGACAGAGGAGCCTGGCAAACTGCAGTCCATGGAGTCTCAAAAGAGTAGGCCATGACTTGGCAACTGAACAACTAATATTCTTTGCTATAGGTGTACGAGTTTGTTTATTCATTATTCACCAGTGCCCTTTGGGCTTCTGGCTATTATAGCTTTTGGCTACTACAAAGTAAGCTGCAAAAAAATCTCTGTGTAAAATTTTTGGCATGGAAATAAGCTATCATTTCCTGGGGATGTATACCTAAGAGTTTAACTGCTAAGTCATATGGTAAGTCCATTTTTAGTATTAAAAGGAACTGCCAGATTATTTCCCAAAGTGGTTTTGCCATTTTTCATTTCTGTCAGCAACATATGAATGATCCAATTTCTTGCATCCTAACTAGCATTTGTATATCTCTATTTTTTATTTTAGCCATTCTAATAGGCATGTAATGACCACTCACTATGGGTTTTAATTTACTCAATAGCTAATTTTGTTAACATCTTTTCATATCCTTATTTAACATCCATATCTTTTCTTACCTAAAATGGCATTTTATGACTTTTGCCCATTTTTTAAATTAAAAAAAAAAACTTATTTAAATAGAAGTATAGTTGATTTCCAGTGGGGTTTGATTCTAAATGCAATTTCGCCCCTCCTACCATCTTGCTGGGACTTCTCCTTTGCCTTTGGATGTGGGGTATCTTTTTTGGTGGGATCCAACATTCTCCTGTCAACGGTTGTTCAGCAGCGAGTTGTAATTTTGGAGTTCTCTCAGGAGAAGATGAGCACAAGTCCTTCTACTCTGTCATCTTGAAATACATCCTAAAGGAAATCAGTCCTGAATATTCATTGGAAGGACTAATGCTGAAGCTGAAACTCCAATACTTTGGCCACCTGATGAGAAGAACTGACTCATTGGAAAAGACCCTGATGCTGGGAAAGATTAAAGGCAGGAGGAGAAGGGCATGACAGAGGATGAGGTTGTTGGATGGCATCAGTGATTCAATGGACATGAGTTTGAGTAAGCTCTGGGAGTTGGTGATGGACATGGAAGCCTGGAGTGCTGTAGTCCATGGGGTCGCAAAGAGTCGTACATGACTCAGCAACTAAACTGAACTGATTTTCAATGGTGTGTTAATATAGCTGTTGGACTCTGCTTAGTCACTCTGTCACATCTGACTCTTTGCAACCCATGGAATGTAGCCTGCCAGGCTCCTCTGCTCATGCAGATTTTCATACAAGAATACTGGGGTGGGCTACAGTGCCCTCTTCCAGGGAATCTTCCCAGCCCAGGGATCAAACCCAGATCTCCTACATCGCATAAGGAATCTTTCCATCTGAGCCACCACGGAAGATCTCACCAATAAGCTTCAAAGATAAGATAAGGACTCTAAGTACAAGAATAGCTCAGAAAAGAGTGTCAATCATAGGCTGAGATTAACAAATTATTGGCTGGTGATGTACCGATACTTTTTTAGAGAATGATAGAATAAACGTCACCTTGTGAAGTTGTTACAGCTTAAAATTGATCCAAAGTTCATTATACAAGAGTACATTATACAATGTACAAGAATTCATCGCACATTTTACAATATACATTATGATTGGTGTTAGCATTCACAATTTGCTCCATTAGACTTTTGTTCCAATCTCATGTTTGTTATACAGTCCATGGAATTCTCCAGGCCAGAATACTGGAGTGGATAGCCTTTCCCTTCTCCAGGGGACCTTCCCAACCCAGGGATCAAACCCAGGTCCCCTGCACTGCAGGTGGATTCTTTACCAGCTGAACCAGAAGGGAAGCCCAAGAATACTACAGTGTTTAGCCTATCCCATCTCCAGCAGATCTTCCCAGCCCAGGACTCACACTGGGGTCTCCTGCATTGCAGGCGGATTCTTTACCAACTAAGCTATCAAGGAAGCCCTTCACTCCAGTTCAGTACAGTCACTCAGTCATATCTGACTCTTTGTGACCCTGTGGACTGCAGCACAACAGGCTGCCTTATCCATCACCAACACCTAGGACTTGCTCAAACTCATGTCCATCCAGTCAGTGATGACATCCAACCATCTCATCCTCTGTCATCCCCTGTCTTTCCCAGCATCAGAGTCTTTTCCAGTGAGTTAGTTCTTCACATCAGGTGGCCAGAGTACTGGAGTTTCAGCTTCAGTCAGTCCTTGCAATGAATATTCAGGACTGATTTCCTTTAGGACTGATGGACTTGATCTCCTTGCAGTCCAAGGGACTCTCAAGAGTCTTCTCCAACACCACAGAGTCTTTTCCAACACCACAGAGAATCCCCTACATAAGAAGAAAGTAGGGGCCAAGGAATATGGTAAAGGCATTGCCAGAATATTACAGAAATGACAATGACAGAAGGTTATATCAGAAACAAGACTACCACGTTGGATTTGAATGTAAAAAAGGTAATGGATAGTAAATTTGGGAAGATCAGTTAGGGCCTGTTTAAGAAATATCTTTAAATTTAGACTGAGGCATTTTAATTGGGCTCCTAAGGTTTAGTTTAACAACAAGGATATAATGCTTGTTCAATAGGACTTCTGGAAGTTTTCTTCTTGCTTGTTTAGTAGAGTTTTTAATAGATATATTAATATATAATAAGCATACAAAGATTTGTACATTTAAAAGTGTATTTACTGATAAATCTGATATATGTTTTGTGGCTTTGGACCAATCATCATAGATAATGACTGCATGCATTACTCTAAAAAATTTCTTTTGTATTCTTACCTTCACAAACCTCCCTACTCTGATGTCCACTCTCTCCCTGAACCCCACATGCCACTAACTCCTCATCCCACCCCACTCCTCAACTTCACAGGCACCACTGATCTGCTTTCTATCACTGAAGGTTAGACATTACCTAGAGGTTTCAAGCTGTTATGTGCTCTTTTTTGTCTGGTTTATTTCAGTTATAATTATTTTAAGATTCAGCAATCTACTTGCACATGTCAATATTCATTCATTCTTATTGCTTAGCAGGATTTTAATTGAAAAAGATGTTGGAATTGGAAAGAAATTACTGAAAGTCTGAGTCAGGATAATGCTTTCCCTTGAAGACCTTCCAATGTGGTTAAGAAAAGTTAGAACTGATACAATCAGAGGACCATAAGAGGCTAAGACATAAAATATTGGACAAATGTGAGTGTGTTGTGAGCTGGAATAATCTGGGAATAGAATAAGATAGGAAATGAATCTTGAAAAAAAGAGTAAACGTTGATATACTGAAAAGAAAAATATCCATGAATAAAGAAATAGAATGAGGGCAGTCCTAAGATGGCGGAGGAATAGGACGGGAAGATGGCTTTCTCCCCCACAAATTCATCAAAAGAACATTTAAACACTGAGTAAATTCCACAAAACAACTACTGAATGCTGGCAGAGGACAGCTGCTGCTGCTGCTAAGTTGCTTCAGTTGTGTCCAACTCCGTGTGAACCCATATACGGCAGCCTACCAGGCTCCCCCGTCCCTGGGATTCTCCAGGCAAGAACACTGGAGTGGGTTGCCATTTCCTTCTCCAATGCATGAAAGTGAAAATTGAAAGGGAAGTCGCTCAGTCATATCCGACTCTTCGCGACCCCATGGACTGCAGCCTATCAGGCTCCTCCGTCCATGGGATTTTCCTGGCAAGAGTACTGGAGTGGGTTGCCATTGCCAGAAAAGCAGCCCACTGTCTTTGAAAGGAGGTAAGAAAACATATAAAAGACAAAAAAAAAAAAAAAGAGTCAAAAGAGGTAGGGANTGCTCTGGGAAATACTGTTGCTCTGCAACAGAGAAACCAATTGTGCAGGGCCCCTACCTTTATCACTCACCAGCTCTAAGTGAGACATGGCATGCAAAGGGCTGCCTTCAGATCCCATCTTCTACAGCCCTTTGGAACTTTCTGGCCACCCAAAATGCTGCCTGTCATCCTTCACGATTTTGAGGGTCCCCAAGACCACCCACACATTCAGTGAATTCGCTAAAAGGATTCAAGGGACTCAGTATATAATTATCCTCACAGCTAAGGTTTATTACAACAACAGGATCTACAATAAGATCAGCAAGGCACATCAAGTCCACTCTTCCCGAGGAATGAAAACACATGATATGTGGGTGATGTTTTTATCCAAAGAAGCTCACTCAGTGTCTGAGAGTGTTTTTTTTTTTTTTTAATTGGGAAATGGTGATTGGACACCCTCTGCCTAGCATGTACCAAAATTCCAGACTCTCAGAAGGAAAGCAGGTGTTCAATATAAATGACACTCTACAAACAGGTTAAGCACAGAGAATCACACTTATCAATTAGGGAACGGGTAGTGTGCTGTGTTAATAGTCTTATAACTGCTGTGACAAAATTTTGCACACTTAGAAGTTTAAACTATACAAATTTATTCTCTTAGAGTTCTGGAGGTCATAAGTCCGGTACTGGTCTCGCCAGGCTAAATTCCAGGTGTCAGCAGGGTTACATTCCTTTCCAAGGCCCCAGAGGAGGGTCTGTTTCCAGCTTACTCAGGTTATTGGCAGAATTCGGTTCAGAGGTCCTTGTTTTCTTGCAAAGATAACCTGAGGGCTGTTCCTACCTTCTAGAGGCCACCACATTCCTCTGCTTATGGCCTCTTTCTCCATCTTAGAACCCAGAACAGTGAGTCCAAGGACAACTGCTCTAAAGGATTCATGGGATTAGATTAGGCTCACCCAGATCAAAGCCCTTAATTTTAATCACACCCACAAAAAACCTTTTGTCATATAAATTGAGTATGTTGTCAAGTAACATATTCATAGGTTCCAGGGATTGTAACATACATCTTTAGGCAGCTACTATTCTGCCTTCAACTGCCAAGTTTCCAGATGCCAGCCAAAGACCAATCTTGAAAGCAGGCCTTTCTAAAGTCAACTCAAGGTCTCAGTTCAGTTCAGTTCAGTCACTCAGTCGTGTCCGACTTTTGCGACCCCATGAATCACAGCACGCCAGGCCTCCCTGTCTATCACCAACTCCCGGAGTTCACTCAGACTCATGTCCATCGAGTCCGTGATGCCATCCAGCCATCTCATCCTTGGTGGTCCCCTTCTCCTCCTGCCCCCAATCCCTCCCAGCATCGGAGTCTTTTCCAATGAGTCAACTCTTCACATGAGGTGGCCAAAGTACTGGAGTTTCAGGTCTGTTTTAATAACTATTTTCTGCACACCAATGCATACTAAGAAAGGTGATGTTATGAGCGATAGGTGATATCACTTTCTAATAGTGTGTGACCCCTCTAGTGCTTGTGAAGTCTTGGCCTCTGTAGACAACTGGTCCCATGGCTCAGTGCACAAAGAGGCCCTTATGCTCCAGACACACTCCAACCTGGAGGCTGTATAGGCTGTCTCCTCCCCAACCCCTTCAACCCTCAGAAGAGCCAAAAGACTGTTAGGCTTTAGTGGTTATTAGCATTGGGCTCTCCAGAAAATAGATTACCATTTAAATTATTAGCTATGTACCAAAAGCAAGTTATATATTCTCTCTTATTCTTATTTCCTCATCTCCTTGTAGGTATAACAACACTATCTTACAGATTTAAATGAGACAATGCACATAATGCTTGTGCAAGACAATACTTCCAGATCATAATGGCTAGTGGGCTAGGAGATAAGACATTTGGGGGGTGGGGGCAAAACTAAAATCTATTTTCACAAGGAGCTTCCTCTTGGGGGAGAAATAAAAGAGTTATGGAATCATTTTTTAGAATTTACTGTTTTTTTTTCCTTTTTTGAACCCTTATCTCTTTATTGACTAACTTATTTCTCTTTCTTTCTGTGAANTATTCTATAGATAATAGTTTGCATAGCTTCCTGTACTCTACAGTAGGACCTCGTTGCCTATCTATTCTATAGATAATAGTTTGCATAGCTTCCTGTAGTATACAGTAGGACCTTGTTGCCTATCTATTCTATATACAATAGTTTGCATCTGCTAACCCCAGATTCTCAATCTTGCCTTCCCCAACCTGAAACCACTGTTCTTTGTCTTGTTAGTATGTTTCCATTTTGTACACAAGTTCATTTGTGTTGGGTCTTTTTTGTTTTGTTTTGCTGTACTGGGTCTCTGTCGCTGTGAGGACTTTTCTCTAGCTGCAGCGAATAGGAGCTACTGTCTAGTTGCAGTGCATGAGCTTCTCACTGTGGTGGCTTCTCTTGGTGCAGAGCACAGGCTGTAGGGCACACAGGCTTCAGTAGTTGTGGCTCCCTGGCTCTAGAGCACAGGCTCAATAGTTGTGGTACACAGGCTTAGTTGCTCTGTGGCCTGTGGGATCTTCCCAAATCAGGGATCAAACCTGTGTCTTCTGCATTGGTAGGCAGATTCTTTACCACTGAGCCACTAGGGAAGCCCCCAAATCACTTGCTTCTTTAAATGTCTTTAAAATTCCAAGTAGACACAAATCATAGATTAGATTCTTTTTTCCCCAGCTGAAAGATACTTGGCTTGTGCTATACCCAAGATTCTTAAAGGTATATTCACATATCCTCTGTGGATAAGCTTGGGGGTTCATGGCAGAGTTCTGTTGCCCGAAGTAGGAGAATGTGGCTATCATTTTTTAAAATTCAGATATTGAATGGGACTTCCCTGGTATTTCAGTGGTTAAGACGCTGTGCTTCCAAGGTAGGGGGCTCAGGTTCAATCCCTGGTTAGGGAGCAAGAATCCCACATGCCATGAAATGTGTTAGTCACTCATCTGTGTCCGACTCTTTGCGATCCCATGAGCTATAGCCCGCCAGTTTCCTCCATCCATGGAGTTCTCCAGACAATAATACTGGAGTGGGTAGCCATTCCCTTCTCCAAGAGATCTTCCTGACCCAGGGATCAAATCTGGGTCTCCTGCACTGCAGGCAGATACTTTACTGTCTGAGCCACCAAGAAAGCTGTCACATGCCATGAGGCACAGCCGGAAAAAAAAATCATGTATTGAAGGGTGAACCTTGGAAATGAAGATCAATGAACTTAAACTCAATACCTGGCAAAATTCTAGTATGGATTATTAAATAGATGGAGAGTGAGAATTTAGGAAAGCCCGTCACCAGCCACTGCTAGACAGAATGTGTAAAGCTTTTGACTCTGCTGCACCTGGGCTGCCAAGGACCATATACCCTTTAAAGGGCCAGTTACCGAGCAGCAAGTCCTCCCATCCTGTACTCAGTTCAGAGCATCCTAAAGGTGTTTTCATTTCTTAGTGTTAACAAAAATCATGTTTTGAATGAGAAAAAACTGAATCTTACTATGCTGTAAATTGTTTAAGATGCTGCCTCAGGGAAGCCCTGAGTTTTTCACAGCCACTGAGCACTAAGCACTGACAAAGAGAAAACCCTTTTCCAGACATCACTGTAGGCAGAAAATGAATGTTGCAGAGGAAATCTTGCCTGGCCTAATGCTATTTTTTCCTGTAACTTAAATTAAGGATGTTAAGAAATAGAATAACGTGCTTTCCTTAATTAATCACAGTGAATGTGGCTTATCATTTTCAATATCATTTTTTTTAATGATAACTTACCCCAGATCAGTTACTCTTGCCAAGACTATACCAACTACTCTAGTCCGTGTTTCTTGACCTGGCAATCCTTCATTAGGAAAACTTCTTTAGAAGTCAGTGAAAGTGAAGTCGCTCAGTTGTGTCCGACTCTTTGTGACCCCACGGACTTTAGCCCACCAGGCTCCTTCGTCTATGGGATTTTCCAGGCAAGAATACTGGAGTGGGTTGCCATTTCCTTCTCCAGGAGATCTTCCCAACCCAGGGATTGCACCTGGGTCTCCTGCATTTTAGGCAGACGCTTTACCATCTGAGCCACCAGGGAAGTCAAGTAGAAATTTATACATATATAAATTATATGTTTAATATAATTTACATCTGTATAATTTTTTCTTCTAACAGTTATATGGTCCATTTTTTTCTCAGNGCACCTGGGTCCCCTGCATTTTAGGCAGACGCTTTACCATCTGAGCCACCAGGGAAGTCAAGTAGAAATTTATACATATATAAATTATATGTTTAATATAATTTACATCTGTATAATTTTTTCTTCTAACAGTTATATGGTCCATTTTTTTCTCAGGTAATCTTTCCTCAGGTTAAATTTCCAACCTGCTGTCATGCATTTGTCTCCTCCTTGAATGTGTTCAGAGTTAGGAATAAAATGGATTTCACTTTCTCCAGAGGAAATCTCTTAAATTATATCACTTTTTCATTGGGTATTTTCTGCCATTTTGTGAACTTCCTGACTATGTGATCAATACTTTTTACAGAAATATATATTATTGACTATTAGAAGGTGTTTATTAAGTTAAACAAACAACTGTTTTTCATAAATGTGGTTTCTTACCCACTGTTCTTCCATCTAACTCCCACCTCTAATTTTGACAGTATTTATTAGTTACAAATACTTTCAGTGGCAAATAATAGAAAACACACTAACTGTGGCTTAAGTAGACAGGAGTTCATTTTTCTCACATATCAAGAAGTCCAGAGGATGGCAGTCCAGGGCATCTGGTAGCTCATTGATGTTATTGAGGATCCAAGCTATTTTCTGCCATCTTCAGCCTCTCAGCTTCTATAATCATGGCAACTGTCTCATTTGGCTCCACCTTTGGGCAGACAGAAAGAGGAAGAGAGAGCAGCAAAAGGCCAAAAGTCTATGCTAGTCAAGACTGTCCATTAAAAAATCCTTTCACCTACTTAACTGACCCTGACTGGGTTACTCTGGCATCCTCACACCAATCATTGGAAGATGGCTAGAGAGAAAGCCTGTGGATGGGACAGATTCCACCAAGCAAGCCCATCTGCCACATTTACTTATCTCCTCCTGCCACACCCTCCATCCTAGTGAAATAGTAATTTCAGTGATTCTTAACATGTTTTGATTGTTCAGTACTGCCAAGCGTGATACATAGTGAATTATATTCATTATTTTGTTTAAACCTGATAAAATCCCATGCAGGAATCATCAGGTCAGTTCAGTCACTCAATCGTGTCACTGCTACTATTAATATTCTTATTTTAATGTTGAAAAAGGAGAGAGGTCATATGGCTAATAAGTGGCAAGGCATATATCTGGCCCAATGAAGTGCCATGAACTTAATAAATATGGATTTGGCCTCCCAGCTGTGAACTACAGTATGAAAAGTGGACTTAGAGATTCTTTTTCTCCTTTTACATTTATAAAAACGTAAAATTCTTGAGTGTTAATGTTTCAGACTGCTCCGATACCTAAACTTTTGAAAAGAAAGTGAACCTGTAAGATGAAATGTGAGGAAAAGAACCAAATTTTTGTCTATAATCAATGATATTTGTCCTATTTTCTCTTTGAGAGGAGGGACAAGGGGTTTGAGAAGAATGCTAAGTTAGGGGTGCAGGATCTGATTTTTTTTTTAAGGTGCTTGAGGCAGGAGAGCGAGCTGCTTTCTTTATTTATTTTTATTATTTTTGAAAATTTTTGTTTGGCCTTGCCTCAAAGAATGTGGGATCTTAGTTCCCCAAACAGGGATTGAACCTGCACCCCCTACACTGCCGTGTGGAGTTTTAATCACTCGACTGACAGGGAAGTCTCTAAGCTCTGATTTTTTGTTTTGTTTTCTCCCTGTTTATTCCAGTAAATGATATAAGATTATATTCCAGATTTTTAAGGAAAAAAACCTGTGAGAAACAGCTTT
Source organism: Neotragus pygmaeus (assembly GCA_006410875.1). Taxonomy (NCBI): domain Eukaryota; kingdom Metazoa; phylum Chordata; class Mammalia; order Artiodactyla; family Bovidae; genus Neotragus; species Neotragus pygmaeus. Next base: position 263,467 of record SJYV01004318.1, on the reverse strand, counting down.
CTTAAGTGTCTACAATGCCAGTATGAAAATAAAAAAGTGTTTCATCAATACATCCAAGTTTTTTTATATGCAGTGATGAGCACTAACATTCAGTTCAGTTCAGTTCAGTTGCTCAGTCATGTCCAACTCTTTGTGACCCCATGAATTGCAGCACGCCAGGCCTCCTTGTCCATCACCAACTCCCGGAGTTTACTCAGACTCACGTCCATCGAGTCGGTGATGCCATCCAGACTAGGCTCTGATTTTGACACTCTTCAGTTGTGTGAACTTGAGCTGGGAAATGTTTAGCACCTGGTTCTCTGGGGATAGCTGACATGAATGTTGATTGATAATTGTGCTTGTATTACCAAGACTAAAGTGAGGCCATGAAGGATTTGTGTTGGATCTTCACTTGTTTGTCAATGACATGACTTCTTCACTAGGTCAGATAATAGCATTTAAATATGAAGGAGATTTTCTCAGTTTTTCACAATGTAACAGCTATGGGCTAAACACATTTTTTTTATTATTATTTTTTAAATTTATTTACTTTTAAATTTAACTTTACAATACTCTATTGGGTTTGCCATACATCGACACGAATCCACCACAGGTGCACACAAGCTCCCAATCCCGAGTCCCCCTCCCACCTTCCACCCCACAACGTCTCTCTGGATCATCCCCGTACACCAGCCCCAAGCGTCCTGCATTCTGTATCAAACATAGACTGGTGATTCGTTTCTTACATAATAGTATATATTCTTCAATGCCATTCTCCCAGATCATCCCGCCCTCTCCTACTCCCTCTGAGGCCAAAAGTCCATTGTCTATGTCTGTGTCCTTTTGTTGTCTCACATACAGGGTCATCATTACTATCTT
>SJYV01004318.1:188936-259378 GCA_006410875.1 Neotragus pygmaeus | reverse complement strand
GTTCATCAGGCACTCTATCTATCAGATCTAGGCCCTTAAATCTATTTCTCACTTCCACTGTATAATCATAAGGGATTTGATTTAGGTCATACCTGAATGGTCTAGCGGTTTTCCCTGCTTTCTTCAATTTCAGTCTGAATTTGGTAATAAGGAGTTCATGATCTGAGCCGCAGTCAGCTCCTGGTCTTGTTTTTGTTGACAGTATAGAGCTTCTCTATCTTTGGCTGCAAAGAATAGAATCAATCTGATTTCAGTGTTGACCATCTGGTGATGTCCATATGTAGAGTCTTCTCTTGTGTTGTTGGAAGAGGGTATTTGCTATGACCAGTGCATTTTCTTGGCAAAACTCTATTAGTCTTTGTCCTACTTCATTCCACATTCCAAGGCCAAATTTGCCTGTTACTCCAGGTGTTTCTTGACTTCCTACTTTTGAATTCCAGTCCCGTATAATGAAAAGGACATCTTTTTGGGGTGTTAGTTCTAAAAGGTCTTGTAGGTCTTCATAGAACCGTTCAACTTAAGCTTCTTCAGCGTTACTGGTTGGGGCATAGACCTGGGTTACTGTCATATTGAATGGTTTGCCTTGGAAATGAACAGAGTTCATTCTGTCGTTTTTGAGATTGCATCCAAGTACTAGATTTGCATCCAAGTACTAGAGTTGGTAGGCTTTCCCTTTTCCAAGGGATCTTCCTAACCCAGGGATGGAACCCATGTCTCCCACGTTGCAGGCAAATTCTTTACCAGCTGAGCCACAAGGGTAGCCCAAGTATACTGGAGTGGGTAGCCTATCCCTTCTCCAGTGGCTCTTCCTGACCCAAGAATCGAACCAGGGTCTCCTGCATTGCAGGTGAATTCTTTACCAACTGAGCTATGGGGGAAAAACCCTAATGCCAAAGTACTATGTAAATATTATCTCAGGAAAAAAAAATTTTTAAGGAGAAATGTAGGAAGAGAAAGCAAAAAGCATGAGCACTGTTTCAAAGAGATAAAATTAAAAATAAATCTCAGATCAATCCATCACTTTGACAGTAAAGACATTCTGGGAGGGTTCAGGAAAGGAAATGAACTCAGGGATGTGGTGAATGGTAAAATTGACCAACTCTTTGCATCTTCTCCCACCAAGAGGTTAATGATGGACTGACCTGGTAGCTTGCTTTGGCCAGTAGAGTATAGCACAGTCAATGTACCATTAGTTCTGGGCTTGGCACACTTCTAAATGCTGCTCTTGGAACCTAATGACTGCACTATGATGGGAATGGGGGGCAACTTCAAACTTAGGAGGGACCCCCCCCCCAGTAGAGATTAGCTAAGCTTGCCTAAATCAGATGATTGCTGAGTTGAGCCCAGTCCAAATTATTGAACTTCAGCACCATGAACTGAATAAATGGAGGTTGTTTAAATCACTAAGACTTGAGGTAGTTTGTTGCAGAGTAAAACCCAACATTGCAGTATCCAAGGGTTCAAGGGTTTATATCAGGTTCTTAGTTTAAGTTTGTATTAGATTCTCCACATTATTTATTGTCAATTTGTATAAGAGCTTGTGAGTATGCTTTTTTTTTAATTGAAGTATAGTTGATCCACAACAATGTGTTAATTTTAGGTGTACAGCAAAGTGATTCAAATATACATTTGTGCATATATATATATATATATTCTTTTTCAGATTCTATTCCATTACAGATTATTATAAGACATTAAGTATAGTTTCTTATGCTGTATAGTAAGTCCTTGGTGATCATCTATTTTACATATGAAAAGTGAAAGTGTTGCTCAGTCATGTCTGACTGTGACCCCGTGTACCATAGTCTGCCAGGCTCCTCTGTTCATGGAGACTCAGGTTCAGTCTCTGGCTCGGGAAGATCCCCTGGAGTAGGAAATAGCAACCTATTCCAGTATTCTTGCCTGGAAAATTTCATGGATGGAAGAGCCTGGTGGGCTGCAGTCTATGGGTCACAAAGAGTCAGACATGAAGCTTCACTACTATATACACAGTAGATAATTAATAAGGACCTACTGTATAGTATAGGCACTCTTCTTAATACTCTATAATGATCTATATAGGAAAAGAATCTAAAAAAAAGTGGATATATGTGTGTGTGTGTGTGTGTGTGTGTGTGTATAAACTGTTTCACTTTGCTGTATAGGAGAAACTAACACATCTTAAATCAACTATACTCTAATAAAATTTAAAAAAAATCAAACTCATTACTTTTTTGTCATCATTGTATCAGAACATAAAATATGCCTGTCAAATTCTTGGTGTAAGATTCTGTATTATGCCACATTCAAAAAAGTTCTCTGTGCTTGTTTATTATCGACACAGAAATATTAACATGATTTATTTTTATCTTTGAAAAATGTAACATCAGCATTCCCTGGAGCCAGCTCACTTGGTACAGAAGGGTTATAAATGCAGTAAAAGTAAATTCTATGATCTTGTTCTTAATAATTTTCCAAGATATTATTTCTCAAAGTACATATTTCCTTAAGTGTTCAGACATCATTCCTGGATAGTTAGAGCAATGATTCCATTCTGAGGCTTAAAAAAAAAATTATTAAATTAGCTTTTTGGATCATATGGTACACACTATGGGGTCTGCTTGAATTACAAACAGTCCTGATTCCAACGCTCCCACCATTTTGGGGAGGCTGGGGCATGACTAAAAAATCCACCCTTCTTGAAGGAGATGCAAGAGACATGGATTTAGTCCTTGAGTTGGGAAGATCCCCTGAAGTAGGAAATGGCAGTATTCTTGCCTGGAAAATTCCATGGACAGAGGAGCTTGGCGGGCTGCAGTCCATGGGGTCACCAAGAGCTGGACATGACTGGCTGACTTGAAATGCTGAGAACAGAAGGAAGAAGGAAGGGGCATGACAAAGAGAGGCAGAAATTAATTGGAAATATACTAGGACATAATAGTCATGATTAAAAAAAAAAAAAAAACACCTGGGGATGTTTTGAGTAAAAGAAGCATAGATTTGGAAAGGGTGTGATGTACAGTTCATGCCATTGCTTCTAATGAGCTCTTTACCCAAGATAACCCAGAAGATAGATTTCTACCATAAACATATGTCTGAAGAAGAGAAGATGTGAATCATGCAACAGAATGTTTGTGTTCATTTTGAAAACACATCAAACACCATTGTCATCAAATATTTACAGAGCACAGCTTGTATACATGAATTTGTATTAGGTGTTATGATTAGTTTCTTCTGTGCCAATATGTATTAGTACTTTATAAGTACTAACAATCCATTGTATACAACTGTTTGTTTACAGGTCAAATCACTTTATTAGAGATGGAAATAGATCTCTTCTAAGAGAGGGCAATACCCTACCATGGTGGGAAATAGCCATGTTCTGACGATCACTTCAAGAGGTCAGAGACAGTCCAGCATGGGAAATTACTAGTTTGCCTTCCTTTAAGATAGCACATAGGGAAACAATCTTTTAAGATGGGGAACAATCCTTTAAGATGGGGAAATAATGGAAACAGTGAGAGACTTTATTTTCATGGACTCCAAAATCACTGCAGTTAGTCACTGTATCCATGAAATTAAAAGACAATTGCTCCTTGGAAGAAAAGTTATGACCAACTTAGACAGCATATTAAAAAGCAGAGACATTACTTTGCCAACATAGGTCTGTCTAGTCAGAGCTATGGTTTTTCCAGTAATCATGTATGGATGTGAGAGCTGGACCATAAAGAAGAATGAATGCCGAAGAATTGATGCTTTTGAACTGTGGTGTTGGAGAAGAATCTTGAGAGTCTCTTGGACTGCAAGGAGATCCAACCAGTCAATCCTAAAGGATATCAGTACTGAATATTCATTGGAAGGATTGATGATGAAGCTGAAACTCCAATACTTTGGCCACATGATGCGAAGAACTGACTTATTGGAAAAGACCCTGATGCTGGGAAAGATTGAAGGCAGGAGGAAAAGGGGCCAACAGAGGATGAGATGGTTGGATGGCATCACCAACTTAGTGGACATGAGTTTGAGTAAATGCTGGGAGTTTGTGATGGACAGGGAAGCCTAACGTGCTTCAGTCCATGGGGTCACAAAGAGTTGGACATGACTGAGCGACTGAATTGAGCTGATGATGATACACTTACATAACAGATACAATAGTATTTAATTTGAAAGATCTTTAGGAAGTTGAAATCATTGCTTGTCACAGTAAGTAGGCTATTATTTTGGTTCAAATCCATCCTCTACCCTCAAAAAACAAAACAATATAAACTGGGTACATCCTGAAGGTATTGTGGTTAGGATGGCAAGAAGCTTAAGAACACAAAATTAGTTTTAAAAGTGAACATACATTTAGAAGGAGAAAATAAATCATAACAAGTTAGACATTTTTTAAGATTCTGATTTAAAGATCCAGATGAAGCATCATATTCTTTGTTAGATTCCTCAAATAGCAGCCTTTGTAATAGCATTTTTCTATACTGAGAAAAGGAAAATAATTCAGATTTTCCTCTAACATGCTTAATGGACCTTTGGTTTTTATTCTATTTAGTCCAAAAAAAAATTGGAGTGGTTCATAACTTGTTCTTGGTGAGTGCATGTTAAGTTTTGGAATTGATGCCAATTTTAGAAGAGTCTTTCAAGCTTCTTTCCTACATGAGTTACAAGATTTGGAGGAATTTCAAGTTTTCACTAAGTGACAAAGTTTAGGGATCCTTTTAAAAGGATATAAACAACACTTGACCTATTTTTTTGTTGATGTCCTCATGTCATGATGTGGATAGAGTGGGAAGAAGCTATATATACTCTTTCAATATAAGAATAGCTTATAATATATATCTGAAAGCTATTCTTATATCTGGTAAACCAGCAGTAATCTAACTATACCCAGATGTGACTTTTTATCCCATGATTCCAATAAATCCAAAGGAAATGGCCTCACAACAAACTGTAGGAAAAATACCTTGCTCTTGAGAAACACACAAAACCTACAATCATATGCTAGTCCATCGCTAGTGTTCCTCTTAGGGCCTTGGAGGGGGTACATGTAAATAAGGGGCAGTGAAGCTTATCTTAAGCTTCATAAGCTTCACCTAAAATTCACCTTTGCTTTTCATCTTTTTCCTTCCTTTCCTGCTCAAACACGTCATATCTTTCTTAACATCCCTTCATTGATTCAGCTTCCCATGTTCTGACATTTTGCCCCATCATTATTGAAATTGCTCCCTCAAATGTAACAGCATTCAACAGCTTTTCCTTGATTTCCATTCTACTTGATCTTATAACGTTTTAGGCTATTGATCACATGCTCCTTGAAACTCTCCCTTCTCTTTTTTGTGTGTGTGTGTGTGTGACTTTTGGGTCCCCAGTTGCCCTTCAGCCTTGCAAGTGTTCTTTTTCTGCTCTGTTCTGGCCTGTCTCTTACTTAACCTCCCACATCACGTAGATCCCTATGATCCCCTTATCTGCCTTCTGTACCCGTCACTCCGTGGACTCCAGAAAGAGCCCTCAGCTCTTACAGTTGCAGCTAGGACCTCCACAGGGAGTGATCACTTAATCTCTAATTCCCATCGTACCCTTTCAGTTTGCTCCAATTTCATTTTTCCACCCATCTGAAGGGCAGGCTGCTTCACAGTCGCACCAGCACCTTAAAACATGTTAGAAATCTGCTTCATCCTCAAGCTTCCTCAACTGACTCCACATTGGTCTCAAGGATATAAATTTTGGAGTAATTTTGATGAGATCCTCTTTGAAATATTTTAAATCTCAGGTCATCTTCAAGGCAATTCATTGAAAAGGCCTCCTTAACTCTCTGTCAGTATAAATTACCATTTCCATCTACCTGTCTATGAGCATTGCACTGAACCCCGAATAGTATACTGTGAATATTCAAACCTTACCCATCTTTCAAAGTCTAGCTTATAAACCACATCTTCCTTTCAAGTGCCTCTGAATAGGCCCATTAATATTGACTTTCATCACTTGGCAAAATCAGCAACAACTCCCTTCTCTGAACTGGGCTTAATTTGGGTTCTTCCAAGTTAAGCAATGGAGACGGAAGTTTGAAGACTCCAAGAAACTTCAAGGCCAGTTAATTTTTCCACCAATCCTTCATATATTCTCTATTAAGAATAATGTTATACATTTGGACATTACCCAGACAGGTTTTTTGTCCTCTGTTGGTGAGATTTTTTTCCCAAATGCCCAAGTACATCTGAACCACTGTCTTGGGGGGTGAAGACCCAGAGTTATATGCACATCTAGGTTATCTAAGCTCGTTATCCCAGAGAAGCCCATTGTGATTCATCTACTTTTAGGCTTGCCTGGTGGCGCAGCAGTAAAATATCTGGCTGCCAATGCAGGAAGCACAGAAGATGCTTCCATCCCTGGGTGGGGAGATTCCCTGGAGGAGGAAATGGCAACCCACTCCAGTATTATTGCCTGGAGAATCCCCAAGGACAGAGGAGCCTGGTGGGCTGCAGTCTATGGGGTCACAAAGAGTTGGACATGGCTGAGCACAAGCACGATCGCCTAGTCGCATTCCCGGTCTCCGTGCTGGAGCCACGTCAATCTCTCCCTTTGCAGTTGGAGAACCAATCATGGAGAAATTAGCAGATGCCCCAAGGATGTGTGGGAGCTCACTGCACTTTCTGCTAAGTCATGCTATGAACCTAAAAAACTAGGTTATTGCCTTACAGAGAGGAGTGGTATTCTGTCTTTCTGGACACTTATGTGACAAAAATGGTAGCCACTGTGCTACACACTAACTCCATGTCTTCATTTGCTAAGTGTTAAGTGTAGTCGCTCAGTCATGTCCAACTCTTTGCGACCCCATGGACTGTAGCCCACCAGGCTCCTCTGTCCATGGGATTCTCCAGGCAAGAATACTGGAGTGAGTTGCCATTTCCTTCTCCAGGGGATCTTCCCAATCCAGGGAAGATGTCTTCATTTGAAGACAGTTCAAACTGGAAGCCCCCTCTAGTCTCTAAAATTGACCAAAAAAATAGCAAAGAGAAACAGCTTGTTCGCAACTTGTTATGCATGCATGTGTGTATGTGAGTGCTCAGTCATGTCCAACTCTCTGGGACCCCGTGGACTATGTAGTTGCCATTTTCTACTCCAGGGGATCTTCCTGACCCAGAAATCGAACGCTCCTCTCCTGTGTCTCCTACATTGCAGGCAAACTCTTTACCACTGAACCTCCTGTGCCCAGCTTGTTACATTTGTTCAGTTCAGTTCAATTCAGTCACTCATTCATGTCTGACTCTTTGCGACCCCATGAGTCACAGCACGCCAGGCCTCCCTGTCCATCATTAACTTCCAGAGTTTACTCAGACTCATGTCCATTGAGTCAGTGATGCCATCCAACCATCTCATTCTCTGTCAGCCCCTTCTCCTCCCACCTTCAATCTTTCCCAACATCAGGGTCTTTCCCAATGAGTCAGTTCTCCGCATCAGGTGGCCAAAGTTACGGAGTTTCAACTTCAGCATTAGTCCTTCCAATGAATCTTCAGGACTGATTTTCTTTAGAATGGACTGGCTGGATCTCCTCACAGTACAAGTGACTCTTAAGAGTCTTTTCCAACACCACAGTTCAAAAGCATCAATTCTTTGGCGCTCAGTCTTCTTTATGGTCCAACTCTCACATCCACACATGACTAAAACCATAACTTCGACTAGACAGACCTTTGTTGGAAAAGTAATGTCTCTGTTGTTTAACTTGCTGTCTAAGTCGGTCATCACTTTTCTTCAAAAGAGTAAGTGTCTTTTAATTTCATGGTTGCAGTCACCATCTGCAGTGATTTTGGAGCCCCAAAAATAAAGTCTGTCACTGTTTCCACTGTTTCCCCATCTATTTCCCATGAAGTGATGGGACCAGATGCCATGGTCTTCGTTTTCTGAATGTTGAACTTTAAGCCAACTTTTTCACTCTCTTTCACTTTCATTAAGAGGCTCTTTAGTTCTTCACTTTCTGCCGTTTAAGTGTGGTGTCATCTGCATATCTGAAGTTATTGAGATATTTCTCCCAGCAATCTGGTTCCATTTGTTAACAGTTTGTGAAATCTATCTTCCCAAAAAAAGCACCCATCAAACCTTATTGCAAGAAAGAGCAAACACAGTCAGCTAATCCCATTCATTTCTCGATAGGAAAAATCATCAGTTGTGTAGTTGACATGGTTTCAGGCCCATGTAGGAGAATTTGAGCATGCATCTTCCAAAATGCATTTCTATCATTCTTTTCTGAATTTCTGCTTCACTTCTAGTCTGTATTTTGGGGAAGAGGGAAGAAGAAATGTGGGAGACGTAATGACTCTCACATTTTTTAGAGATTCAGTACTAGTATCAGAATTTTTAAAATGATTTCTTTATGGAGGCCTCACACCTAAGCCCACAGATTGAGAGAAGGGGAAGACTCTTCATGGTTTGAGTCCAGGCTTCTGTGGGAGCAGGAATTCACTTAATGTACTAAGCCATTTGTGCTAGTTACTTGCTGACCTCTAATTACATATTATCGCCCCAAAGACTATACATTTAAGAAGGTTTAGAAATGTCTGCTCCCCTTCCTCCTCCTCCTTTCTCCCTTCTCCTCCTTTTCTTCTTCTTCTACTTTTTCTCCAGCTTCTCATGCTTCCCCCTCTTTGAATTACCAGACAGTGCCAGTTACATAATGGTTACCCAGTTAATATGTGCAAATAAAAAATTAAAGGATTAGTTTTAGAACACTAAGGAGAATTCTATACATCTGTTTCTTACATTCAATATTGTTTGCTTAAATTGACTTTACATGCATAATACCTATTATATTTCCAGGGAATCTCAGAACTTAGGGAAATAAGGGGAAACTCACTAAGATTTATGAAGACAATGATGTGTACATCACCCTGATTGCATGGTCCTTCATTAGGATAAGCAAATCTGTCAGACACTATCATCTGCCATCCAAAAAATCATAGGATTAAAAAGCACAAGCAAATCAAGTCAATAGATGACTCACAAAAGGGATACGTATTTGAAAGGCACCACATTATATAATGAGTAACAAAGCTGAGCACAGAAGAATTGATGCTTTTGAACTGTGGTGTTGGAGAAGACTCTTGAGAGTCCCTTGGACTGCAAGGAAATCCAACCATTCCATCTTAAAGGAAATCAGTCCTGGGTGTTCATTGGAAGGACTGATGTTGAAGCTGAAACTCCAATATTTTGGCCACCTGATGCGAAGAGCTGATTCATTGGAAAAGACTCTGATGTTGGGAAAGATTGAAGGCAGGAGGGGAAGGGGACGACAGAGGATGAGATGATTAGATGGCATTACCGATTCAATGGACATGCGTTTGGGTAAACTCTGGAAGTTGGTGATGGACAGGGAGGCCTGGCATGCTGCACTTCATGGGGTCTCAAAGAGTTAGACACAACTGAGCGACTGAACTGAACTGAAAGTGTAAAACAATGGAAAGACAATGAAGCGGGAGGAGAGGAGGAGGAAGGGAGAGTTTTGACTATGATTATGCAGTTGCCATGTCACTGCCAAGCAAGAAGACAAGAGGATGTAGGGTGAGGGGATGATGAGGAAGTAAATGAACTATTCTCTTCCTGCACCATTCCTGCAGAGACTCAGGAAAGTATTGCATCTCAGGAAAACATCTTGTGTTTTAATCATGATTGTCTTTCATTTCTTGGTTAAATCTGTGATCAAGGATGGAGAAAGAAGGGAAAGGATAGAGAACTTCCAATTTACTCACTGAAACTCAGCTGTACTCTAAAAGAAGCATATTGATCCAGGGTCATTCACATTGTCTCAGGGTATGACCCAACTCTGAGCAAGAAAAATGTCCCTGAAAAGAGCTGGAGACTGACATCATGTGGTCCAAATGCGAACAGCTCCAATGTTGTTGAGTTCTTAGCATGGGCCAAGCATCTGGAAATGCTCTACAATTACAACTGCATCAATCCACACAGAATCTTTACATATTTGGGACAGTTATTATCCTGATTTCACAGATAAGAAAATGAAGGCATGGAAAGATTAAGTAAATTGCCCAAGGTTACATGGTTTGAAAGTATCAGAATGAAGTTCTGATCCCAGGCAATCTGATTTTAAATTTCATGTCTTCATGAAGAAACTTCATTTTTATCGTATGCTGTTACATCACTGTGTTTTAATGCATTTAGGTCATTTTATTATTATAAAAAAAGAATATATCAATAGATAAGTTGTATCATGAAAGTATCAATTAAATTGAAAATTCTGTAAAAGTGGGTGGTAACTATTACAATTACTTCCCTTTTAATAAGAGAAACTGATGCACAAATGGACCAGAATTGAGAGCCAGTATGAAATAATGAGATAAATATATATCAATTTTGTCTTCTGGGTGATCTCAGATTGTATACAGTTCAACAACTAAGTTAAAAACCTTAATATTGTTAAGGGATTTGTCCAGTTTAAAGATTTATTCCTTTAAAATCAAAAAGGAAAGAAAACATTGAAAGCATTTATCCTGCACTCTTGCAGAAGATTCAAATACACATGTTTTATTGAATATCTCAATTCAATAGCTCAAAGTTTTGAAAAGATTAGTAAGATTTACATCTCTACAGTGCTTAGGAACACCCAGCACAGATATTTTTAAAAGGCTTCTTCCTTTTAAATAAAACTATGTATGATTAGCCAAATTTCCAATGACTTATATCTTAGTTTGGTGTCCCACAGAAACAAACCCTGAGATAAGAACTAAACAGCAAATATAACTTGTCTGGGAAGAGAAGGCTGTGGCCAGAGGAGAGTGGTGAAGAGAGACAGGAAGGAGAGACCCAGTAAAGGGAAGCCTGGTATCACCCATATGAATGGGGCCTAATTTTCCTGGGGAAACCCTGAAAGCCAGTGGAGACCATGCACCCAATAAGGGTGAGGGGGTGGGGACTTCCATCAGCTGCGGTTTCAGTCATTGAATGAGGGCTGCTAGAGGGAGGGGCAATGATTCTACCTGTGTCAGGCCTGCCCTATGGGAGGGGGTGTGGGCTCCAGTAGCAAGAGAAAGTCCTTGCGTGGTGCAGATGCTGGCAGCTCGAAGTCCATTGAGGGTGGGGACACCAGCATCTGCTATACCTCTCCCCCATCCTACCTTTCACTATAAAGGACATTAATTTGTCTCTAAATCTTTACATCCAAACAGCATTTCCCCTTGATAATAATAAAAGGAAAGATCAAATTGTCCTGCAAAGAGACTCCATCACATTAGTTTGTGTGAGGGTTTCCACCAAAGCAAATGCCTAGGAAGGGAATCCAAGCTCCCTGTTTCAAGCCACTCTGATGAGCAAGTACACAAGGTCTTGCATAGAAGGATGGATTATGAGTCAGAGGGAAAGACTTATGCAAGAAGCCAAGTTTACTGAATGTACATCACCCATCCAGGATATCAAGATGCCTCCCGAGAAGTCTCTCTTTTCCAGCCCTCAAAGTAAAATATTGTTATTATTGGACCTCATGGTCATTCTTCTTACTCTTTCCTTTCACAAAATCCTAAAGTTCTGCTTGTCTCCAAATCCTTAATTTATGAGGCAGGAGATTTGCAATTCAGAGAGAGATCAAGTGGTTTATCTTTGGTCATAAGCTGAGTCAATGGTTCAGTGAAAGCCAGCACTAATTTCACATGGTCAAGGAGATGGCAGGATTTGAATTTAAAAACCTTCCCCAGGTTACCCACTCTCCTCTAAGTGGTATGTGTTTTCATCCTTCTCCTAATTGTCTCCTTCTTTACTTCCTTTCACATAAAAGTTCCCAAATTGGCCAAATGGCCAAATGGCCAGATAGATGTTTCTCCTTTCTAGTATTCTTGCTTCATTGTGGCTATAGGTTATGACCTGTATGCCTTTCTCAGGAATGAAAAATATGAGCTAATGAAATAAAGTCTCATGGGATTAGGAGATGCAAAGTAATTTTCAGCCATTTCTTCCTGCCCTTGTAGCCTGTTTCTGTTCATCTACCTCTGAGCCATGTGCCCATATAGTTAAAAACAAAGATCTATTTGTGTGTATTCTAGTCTGCCTCAGCTCTTCCTATATGAAACTCTTAAGACAGTTCCTTGTTGCTTTGTCCTGAAAATCCCCCATTCATTACCCAAACAATAATAATAATAATCAAAATTACTTAACTTAAAAAAAAAAATCAGTTATGAAGATGACCCAAGTTGGGAGAAAGAGGCATTCAAGAAAGAAATGATTTTAACCAAAAAAAAGAAGTGTAATGAAAAGTGGAAAATCATATGGAGTGATTTTCACCGTCTTATTGGATGCCTAGTAGAATCGCTTAGAAGAGGGAGAAAAAGGGATCAATTATGTGATTTATATTTGCACTTTGAAATTTGTCCTTAGCCTGAAATCAAATATCTGTGTTTACTCAGCCATAGCATGGAATCATACTACTCCTCCAACTGATGACTCCCAGGAAACACTGGATGATTTTCAACAGAAAAATTAGCATAATGCTCCTTTTCAGAGCATTTTGAAAGATAGAGGAGTGAGAGAAGGGTGGAAAATGTCTTCTGAGAGTCACCATTCAAAAATTCTCTTCAAGTGCTGAAGAGAGCAGAAATGCTGATGTTTTCCTCTGGTCTCGCAATGGAAAGTATGAAAAGCTGCTGTTACACTGTAAGTGGATTTACTGGGAGGTTTTCTTCCCAGCTAAAGGTCCAGGGTGTGTATGCACCTGTGAATTTGTATGTGTGCATGTATGTGTTTGCATGTAAAACAGAAAGGCATTGGCATAGGACCAGGAACACAAAAGTAATATATATTTATCCTAAGGCTTACTGTGCATTTCTCTCTTATATCTTTGGAAAGAAATATCATAAAGTTCTGAAGTATATAAGCATATAGATGGCAATTACAATGGAAAAGCAAAATACAGCAAAGTTATTAAAGTTGCAGTTACAACTTTGCATGACCTGAGCATGACATTGAATCATCCTCCGCAGAATAGCATATATTCCTGTAAAAAAAGAAAAGTACTACATGGAAGACAACATACGGACACTACTGTGTTCCGTTTACATCAAGAAGACCGGTAATCAGCCAACATTGATTGGATATAGTATTGACAAGAACATCTTGCCAATTGAGGGTTTATTTATCTACTCTACTTGGTTATGTAGTTGAAGTTATATCCATTATTTATTTAATGCTCTTGTTAATTTGGTCTTCTCCACATATCTTAGGCTATGGTCTAGTAGACACTGACTCTAAGGTACCCACTTAAGTCAGAGACTGTATTCTATTTATACCAGGGTATACCATCCTTATGAAATGCTCTGACATTCAAGTTGGACAAAAGGGTAACCACCAAGTCTTGATTTCCTAGTGAACTCAGATTCTTCTCCTTTTATATCCTCAACTAGAGCTTGAGGCTCAAGGAATACATAGGGAATCCGTATCCTTAACTATGAATTAAGAATTATGAAAAGGTAATAGCAACTTGATAGACATTCACAACTGCAGGGAATATCTGGGAATAGTGGAAAATTACCATAACTGTCTAACAACGATCCACTTAGGCAGAAATTTTAATTAATGACAGGAGCAAAAGAACAGAAGTGTCAAATCATTCTGCCATTATGTAGAGACTTTCTGATCTTCAGATGGAATACACACCAAGTACTTATCCTGTAAATATATAATCCCTTGAATCTATAGAACATAACTGTCCGACACAACTATGTGCAATGATGGGAGTGTTCTGTATCTGCTCTGCCCAATGCGGTAGCCAGTAACTACATGTGACACTTGAAATATAGCTTGTGCAATGGAGAAAATTGATTTTAAATTTGATTTAATTTTAATTAATTTAAATTAAAGTAGGAACTCTTCATTTATTGCTGATGAGATTCCAAAATGGTACACTTTGTAAGGCAGTTTAGTGGTTTCTAACTAAACATACTCTTACCATATGATCCAGCAACTATACTCTTTGGTATTTACTAAAAGGAGTTGAAAACTTATGTCCACACAAAAATCTGCAAATTGATATTTATAGCAACTTTATTCATAATCTCCAAAACTTGGAAGCAACCAAAGATGTCCTTTAGTAGGGAAATGGATAAAAACCAGTGGGCAGAAGTTGAAAATATATTGATTTTAAAGTAAGATCTAACTCTAAAGGCTTGGAGATTTTTTTCTAGAAAATATATATTTTTTCAGTTGAACATTGACTTTTCTGAGACTTTGAGCCAGGTTAAAAACTCTTTGAAACTCTCTTCCCTTCTTGAGTTCTTTGGCGCTGGTGTCCAGCTTCTCCTACGCTGCACTTCCTTCTCAGTCTCTCTTTGGTTCCTTGGTTTCCATGTACTTTCATGCCTCCTATTTGAGCTTTTGTCCACTGAGCCCTTAAGATTCTTCTCTTGATATCTGCTTGCTTCACCCAGCCCAGTTCACTATTTACTCTTATGACTAGGTTTTTGACTCACAAACCAGTATCTTGAGGCCCCAGACTTCATACTGGGCTGCCTCATCCTAGCTATTAACTCCCTAGGACCCATCTGCCTGCATGTTCCATACAAACCCAACATAGGAGGATGTGACTCAATAACCCTCTAATACAAATACCTTCTGACACTATTAGATTAACGGTCTATCATTTTATATTCAGATTGATCTTATCATGGATCTCTCCCACATTTCATCTTCTGTGGGTGGTAATACAATTACAATGGATCTTCTATGGGTGGTACTACAGAGTACTTCTCCTCTGGAGATTGGAGAACATTATCCTTTCATTCAATTCATCAACAATCCAATCTTCCTCTGTAATGTCCTTCACATGCATCCTGCTTGCTCTTCCTGCAGAGTGAGCTGGAGGTCTGGGGTTCTAAGAACTAAGGCAGCCTGGTCATGGGAATGGGAAGGGGGTGGGCCGTGACCATGTGACCAGAACGCTGGACACTTGGGATTCATCACCCGTCAACCCACCCACTGAGAGATCAAAGTAGCAAGTCCACTGGAGAGGACTGAGAACCGCAGTGAGAAATATGGGGAAGGTTTTGTAGCATAGAACCTGAATGATGGAAGAAGCAAGTTTGAGAGACAAGGTCCACAAAGGAGTCTAGAAGCATAAATATTGGGCAAAGAGGACTTTATGAGCTTCTGTTGATGACTTTGGGGGCAAGAAGTATGCTACTAAGATTACAGAGCTTACTAGGCTCTCTTTTCTCTTATCCCTAATACACTAACCTAGCCTAAGCCTTCATGCTCATATTACTACTTAATTACTGTATTACTGCTTTGTCTAAACCGTTACCTTTGCCAAATCTGGAAAACTCTCAGTGTCTCAGATCCTTATCTGTAAAAGTGTTCCTACCCATCTCGCAGAGTCATTTGAGGATTAGATGGATTACTATACAGAGAGCATTTAGAAGAGTCTGGCCTATAATAAAATCTATATAAGCATTTGTGTTTTGTTTTGTGTGTGCGTGCTCAGTCATGTTCGACTCTTTGAGACCCCATGGACTATAGCACACCAGGCTCCTCTGGCCATGGGATTCTCCAGGCAAGAATACGGGAGTGGGTTGCTGTTTCCTTCTCCAGGGGACCTTCCTGACCCAGGGATCAAATCTGTGTCTCTTGTGCCTCCTGCACTGGCAGGCAGATTCTTTACCACTGAACCATCTGGGAAGCCATGTAAGCATTAGCTGTTGTTATTATAATGTCCTATTAATATTATTCTTTCTGTAACGGTTTTTTAACTGGTCCATCTATTCCCAGACTCTATCCCCTCCATTCCATTCTGCATGTAATTTTGCCATCATTTTCTTCACAGTCCTTTCTTTGACCATCATTATTTTTTTGATTACTTGATCAGGCCCAAACTCCTCTGACTATCATGACCTTCAGTAATCAAGCCTCATTCACCCAACTTGACTTGTCTTTGTTCCCCAGCGCATCATCTCTCCATGCAGAAACCTATTTTTACTGTCTCCAGAGGAAGTCAAGACCTTTCACACCTCCCCACCTTTGTTTAGGTTACTTTTCTTCCCTGGAAAGATCCCCTTTCTTATCTACTATCTGTGTTGATTCTAACCACTTTTCAGGGCCCAGATCAAGTTCTACCTTTTCTACTATAGCGGAGGTAATGCCTGTTATGCTTTTCCGATGTGTATGTCTAATAACGTTAACAATATCTAGTACATAGTGTGTATTTGATAAATATTTCTGCTTTAATTATCCTTTCTCTAGTATTTAATATCACAGATTTTAGAACTATCTTTTGCTTGACTGATAGTTTATGAATATAGGTTGTTGTAACAGTTTAGAAAACCTTCAGTTACATGTCATAGAAGAGTACATTAATGGAATTCTAAACCCTAAGGATATTTATTGTCTTCTTCCAAAATTTCATCAACTACCCATAAATGTCTTCCTGTGCTTTGGTTTCACCATTCTCAGACTGTTGGATTTTCATCCATGTACTTTTTACTTCACCCCACAAGATTGGGGCTTCCTAGGTGGTATAGTAGTAAAGGACCCGCCTGCCAATGCAGGAGATATAAGAGACGCAGATTCAGTTCTTGGGTTAGGAAGATCCCCTGGAAGAGGGCATGGCAACTCACTCCAGTATTCTTGCCTGGAGACTTCCATGGACAGAGGAGCCTGGCGGGCTACAGTCTATAGGGTTGCAAAGAGTCGGACACGACTGAAGCCACTTTGCAGGAGCATGCACGAGCCCATCTGTCTGGCGTGCTGCAGTCCATGGGGTCACAAAGTCAGACATGACTGGGCGACTGAATTGAACTGCTACTGATTCCTGCAAAAGGTCAGAAACCAAACTACAAATTTTGAAAATTTTGTTGTTGTTGTTGTTACTTTCAGCTTGGTGTAAACATTATGTGCCTACCTGAGCTGGGTGTCCTTTAGTTATCTTTTCAGGAAGCCTTGTTGACAGTGTAGATCCTAACGTGACCAACCAGAGCAGTCTCCTGTTAGCCAATGCTCTAGAACAGGCGTCCACTCCAAATAACAATTCCCTCCTGAACACATTATAGTATTTACCTGAATGCAAGGTAATTAACATCTCCAGCAACTCAAATTTCTGATTGCATCATATGGTTTCAGCAACTTTCAGGCCACTCACCCATCTGGTTGCAGCACTGTAGCCATTTGCCAGCATGTGGGTTTGTGTGTGTAGAGTTGGGGGGAGCCAGGACCATTGGGTGTTTGGAGTAACACGTTACCACATGTGCATAGACAGGATTGTAACGTGTCCCCAGTCACTGCATGCCTCTGCTCAAGTCAGAAAGGGACAGCTGCTCCTGGTCACACCACTCTTGAATTTAAATCCTGAAACATTCCCTGCTCACTGTCTCTGGAGAATATCACAGCATGGAAGAGATAAAGGTTTTACAGTTAACTGGATGACAAGCTATAGCCTTAGCTGTGAAAGGAAAAGCCTACAAGTCAAGAAAATAGCAGCCGTTCTAGATAAAAGCCACATTGAATTTTTGAGCCATTGAAGAGAATGATATAGAATGAAAAGTGATTGCTACTCATGTCTTCCTAAATTATGCATATGCAGATTAATTTGAAGGCACTATACAAACACTGGAGTGGAGAATGAAAAATTCCAAATATTACCAGATGAATTGGTTGTATGACATTCCACACACAGTTGTTTTGGATCCGAAGTCTTACTTTTCTTTCACCTGTGTTGAAAGCACATAAATACATAAACAAATCTATGCAGGTGTAAGGACAACTGGCCCAGTGTATACAATAGTTAGTAGCAATGTTAAGAAATATTCAACCCAGGTGTTTGGATTGTCTGAAGTTGCTGGTCATTGGCTATCCTGAGAAGTCACTGAATAAACATAGCTGGCATAGCTTATGTGCTACTGAAGCTCATGAATGGCTTCTTGGTAGATATGTTGAAACAAAATAAAAGAAACAAAATGGGCTGTGGATATTCCATACAAGCTAAACACAGCACTTGCAACAAATATTACCTGTGGCCAGATGGAGTTGCAAGTTTCAACCACATTATTTCAAGACATCTTTCTGTTTAGTTTTGTTTTCCACAGAGAGAGAATGCCAGCCACCTGGAATGAGCACTTGATATGCTCTCCTCATAGTGGCTACAGCGATCTTGCCTTGATATGAACAATCACTGCTCCCAGGCTCAGGTGGGAGATATGGGTGACTGTCAAGAGCAGAGAGGGAAACGACCAAAGTGGCCCTCCACCCCACAGTGTTTGCGATTGCTTCTTGCTACTGCTGGCTCTGACTCATACTCTAACGTCAATTCAGCCCATGCTGATGTTCCCAGGAACAGTGGAAGAGCGCATGAGAATAGTCAGTGTACTGGGTGGGGTGGAGGTTCCAGATGGTTAAAGACCCAACTCGGTGAGGCTTTAATTTGGGCAAACTGCTCAACTTTTCTAATCTCAGTGTCCTTTGTGTGTGTGTGTGTAGATTGAAGATAATGAATTTAACTATTTCATAGGATTATGGGCAGATTGAACCAAATAATCATATGTGTTGTTTAGCCCATGATAAGCTCTAAAAATGATAACTTCTCTTATTATTACTTTAGTTACATTGGTGATAAAAGAGAGGGTGTAGGAGACTTCCTTGGTAATCCAGTGATTAAGACTGTGCTTCCAAAGCTGGAGGTCCAGGTTTGATATCTGATAACTAGATTCCACATGCCATGTGGCAAGGGCAAAAAAAAAAAAAAAAAAGTTTAAAAAAAGAGAAGGGGGCCTTTTAAAACCTGAGACATCATTCATTCACTCATTACTTCATTCTAAAGAAACCTCTTGGTTTTCATCCTGGGTACCTGCTATATTGGGATAGACATAATGGCATTGGACACAAAATCTCAACTAAGTGAAATTTGTTTCTCAGATTTCTTTCCTCTCAGCTACCCTCCTCCACAACTGTTTCCTCCCACTGCTCTGGTGGTTCAGAACTGCACACTGAAGATCACCTTGGTAGGCCAAACTGTCACCTCACTCATCCGCTACCAAGGTCCTATGTCCTCAGATGTTTTCTTTGGTGACTGACTTAATTCACTAAGATGTTACATTTAATGCCATTATTAATTATTACATTGAATATAATTATTAACTATCTTCTAGATAATAAGCCTGCAGTTCAATAGTACAGTCATAGTGCCTTACACGTTAGAGTTCTGCTCATGTGGAATTTCAGAGCTCAGAGCAAGTCCATGGGGTAAACACCTTGGAACAAGTAAGATGTTCAGCATCTCTCAGATCAGTTCACACAGAAAGTTCCGTTTAGGTACAAGGATGGCTTGGCGAAGGATAATGAAGTCTTATCCTGATCTGATAGAGCATGCAGTTCAGCTGGAGATAAGAAGTGTATTAGTTAGAAAACAATAGAATGAAATCCAATGCATAATATTGTTAGATAATAACCATTAGATAATTTTGTTCTGAGGATACATAAAATGCCTAAATTTTTCTAGTAATAATAACTAATGTTTTTGGAATGCTTACTATGCAACAACAAAATTTAATGTGATAAAATACATGTAATATAAAATGTATCATTAGTAACATTTTAATATTCACAATGTTATACAACTATCCCCCCTATTTAGTCCCAGAATATTTTCATCATCCCAAAAGGAAACCCCATACCCATTATACTTCTCAGCCTCCCCTTCTAACAGTCCCTGGCACCTACTAATGTGCTTTTTGTCTCTATGGATTTGCTTATTCTGAGTACTACATATAAACTGATTCATTTAATAAGCAGCTTTTTAGATCTAGCTTCTTTTCCTGAGTGTATTATTTTTAAGATTTCATCTGTGTTGTAGCATGCATCAGCACTTTGTTCCTTTTCATGGGTGAATAGTATTCCACTGTTTGGATGTACCACTTTTGTTTATCCATTCATCAAGTGATGGACATTTGGGTTGTTTCTATCTTTTGCCTATTGGAAACAGTGGTGCTCTGAATATTCATGTTCACATTTTTGTTTGGGCACTTTTTTTTTCAGTTCTTTTGAGTATAGTGGAATTACTGGGTCATATAGTCATTCTATGCTTAACTTATTGAGAAACTTCCAGACTATTTTTCACAGTTTTCATTTTTCATTACCACCAGCCATATACAAGGGTTCTAGTTTCTCCACATCATCACCAACATTTACTATTTTTCTTTTTTTTTTTTTTTTAATTCTAGCTTTCCTAGGAGGTGTGAAGTGATGTCTTGCTGTAGCTTTTGGTTTGCATCTCCCTTATAATTAATGACATGGAACATCTTTTCATGTGCTTTTTGCCCATATGTATGTCTTTGTGACAGTATTTTAAACATCTGTTTCAGTTGACTTACCCTAAACCTGAGGGGTATTTTACAGATAGGTAAACTGAGGCTTTGTAAGTGATTTCAAAAAATTGTCCAAAGTCAGGGCAAAATTAGGTTCAAATTTATTTTGATGCTCTGGATATAAGGGAAGCAAACAAGGCAAATGATGGTCTTGGGTAATTGAAGAGTGTCTGGACCTCCCAAGCTAGGAAAAACTTCCAAGGGTAATGCAGTTAATGATCAAGTCATAGTGAAGCAGCTCACCTGTGAGGCAGGTCAGTTCTAGAGGAAAACCACACACAGTGGGTCCCTGAACCATTGCCTCATGTGTGGCTTGAGGCATTCAGTTTTCACAATGGAAGTTTTGGGAAGCCTCTGTAGGCCACTGGAAACTTTTGTTTCCATTATGTTTCTCATTATTAAAAAGAAAAAGAAGCNACCACACACAGTGGGTCCCTGAACCATTGCCTCATGTGTGGCTTGAGGCATTCAGTTTTCACAATGGAAGTTTTGGGAAGCCTCTGTAGGCCACTGGAAACTTTTGTTTCCATTATGTTTCTCATTATTAAAAAGAAAAAGAAGCAGCCTGCCATAATTGCACCAAGATCTAATTTCTTTCACAAAATGCCCTTTTATTTAATTAACTAGAACACTGAGGTCAGAAGGTACAAGTTGAAGAAGTTAGACTTACATAACTCAATAGGAACGGAATCCAGACTGTATTTCAAAGAGCTTCTGATCACTCAGGATATTCAAAGGGTTTTGGAACAGGCCAGGTGAGTAAGGGAATGTGTGCTCCTTTAACCGTCAGACTGACTCAACCACTCCAGAGAAGAGTGTCTGCATTGACATACTGCACGGACCATGTGTGTGGATGGGGCACAGGCTTCCAGCGGCCACCGGCAGCTGGTAAGACTTTATGTGCATCTTGGTTACCTACCCTACCTCCTCTTTAGATTATTCTGGAATTGATTAAGTAATCTGGAAGCTAAATAATGCACATATAGAATGAGAGTCCCTACAGAGTGCCTTTGATACAGTGGTTTCTAGGAAGAAACTTCCTTTTGGACATTTGGGTTGTTTCTATGTTTTGCCTATTGGAAATAGTGGTACTCTGAATATTTATGTTCAAATTTTTGTTTGGGCACTTTTTTTCAATTCCTTTCAGTATATATTCTGATGTGGAATTACTGGGCCATATGGCCTTCAATTTTCTTACTAGTCCTAGTGTCTATTTGACTCTCTCTGCATCTGTTTTACAATGTCATGCCATACTTTAATACCCTCTCACAGAAAGTGAAAGATTATTCAGTATTTAGGATAAAATAGACTATAACTTAAAATTCCTTATTTCAAAGAGCTTTATTTCACACTGTTCTCTGGAGCGGCTGAGTCAGTCCAAGAGTTAAAACAGCACACATTCCTATTCACCTGGCCTATTCTGAAGTCCTTTGACTATCCTGAGTGATCAAAAGCTCTTTGAAATACAGTCTGGATTCTGTTCCTATTGGGTTATGTGAGTCTAACTTCTTCATCTAGTACCTTCTGATCTCAGTGTTCTAGTAAATCAAATAAAAGTGCATATGGTCAATAAATACCTAAAATACATAGAAATTAATTCTCTCCCAAGTGAAGGAGAATTTTAAGTTACACTCTGTCTTATCTCAAATACTGAATAATCTTTCACTTTCTGTGAGAGGGTATTAAAGTATGACATGACATTGTAAAACAGAATTAGAGAGTCAAATAGACTCTAGGACTAGTTAGAGAAACTCAAGTTTGAACATTGATACCTTTGAAGTATCAACAAATGACATGAATGGGACAAAGCTTGTTTCCTATACTATGTGGAACATGGTCTTTTCTCAGGTACTTGTGTGAGTAACACTTGCCAGTCACACACCACTTGGGCCATGTGGAGTGTTTTCATTAACACATAGAGACTGATCTCCAGCCAAACCAGTGCTTTCTGTTTTCTTTAAAGGAAGTGCAAAGTATAGATGTTTACCAAATCTGGACTAGACTGCTTAGCCCCCAAAGAGTTTGGCTGTGGTTTCTGTGTTTTCTTAAATGTGTTTCAATATGGAAGAGAACAATTTTGGACAGAAAAGAGTGAGATTCACTTTAATACTTTTTCTCCTATGATCTGGACCTTCCAAGGTAAAATGAGGAAATTGGCAGGAATATCCTTATAAAGGATGGTGACTGTGTAATGTCACCCATATAAAGTATATAGATCATGTTTTTAAGAAATACCTTTAAAAGTTAGTCATTAGAATGAATTTTTCCCCAAGAATCTTCTATGCTTGTATTAAAAAAAGAAAGTGTGTGTGTTAGTCTCTCAGTCATCCACAACTCTTTGCAACCCCATGGACTGTAGCCTGCCAGGCTCCTCTGTCCATGGAATTCTCCAGGGAAGAACACAGGAGTGGGTTGTCATGCTCAGGGATTGAGCTCGACTCTCCTGCATTACAGGCAGATACTTTACCCTGAGCCACTAGGAAAACTCCCACCCCCCAAAAAAGAAAACCTCTCAGCGAAGGTTTACCTAAAGATGAAGCATTAGTGAGGCAACTGGGGAGGGAGCATTTGCTGGTGCCAGGCTGATATCTGGAGCATTTGTTTCCTTGAGGGTGTGATGAGATAAAGTGGGCTCTTTAATCCTCTGCATCCAAAATATAGATGCCTTAAATCCTGTTGCAGTGCAGAGCTTAATCAGAGTTGCAGTTTGACTGTGAAACCACAGATCCTTTGTAACAAGGTCTTTATGTGTTTGGCTGTACAGAGTGGGTACAACCNAGATAAAGTGGGCTCTTTAATCCTCTGCATCCAAAATATAGATGCCTTAAATCCTGTTGCAGTGCAGAGCTTAATCAGAGTTGCAGTTTGACTGTGAAACCACAGATCCTTTGTAACAAGGTCTTTATGTGTTTGGCTGTACAGAGTGGGTACAACCCAGCCAAACTGATCTGAGTTCCCTGAATGTGGTAAAAATGCTTAAGGATCTTTCAAAGCAGTTATATGTTTATTTGAACTATACAATCCTAAATTCATAAAACCAATATATTTGACATTAAAAACTTATGGAGGATAATTGCTTTACAAAATTGTGTTGGTTTCTGCTATATATCAACATGAATCACACAACCTTAGGTTGTGTGTAAAAAATAAAAAACAACAAATATAAGGCATGGCTATGTCCCTTTGCTGTTCACCTGAAACTGTTACAACATTGTTAATCAATTATGTCCCAATACAAAAAAAGTTTATGCCTTCAAATTGTGATGCTGGAGAAGACTCTTGAGAGTCCTTGGACAGCAAGGAGATTAAAACAGTCTATCTTAAAAGAAATCAACCCTGAATATTCACTGGAAGGACTGATGCTGAAGCTGAAGGTCCAATATTTTGGCCACATGATGCAGAGTTGACTCATTGGAAAAGACCCTGATGCTGGCAAAGATTGAGGACAGGAGGAGAGGGGGGTAACACGGGACGAGCTGGTTGGATGGCATTACCAACTCGATGAATCTGAGCAAACCCTAGGAGACAGTGAAGGACAGGGAAGCCTGGCATGCTACAGTCTGTGTGTGCATGCTTAGTCANAGGACAGGAGGAGAGGGGGGTAACACGGGACGAGCTGGTTGGATGGCATTACCAACTCGATGAATCTGAGCAAACCCTAGGAGACAGTGAAGGACAGGGAAGCCTGGCATGCTACAGTCTGTGTGTGCATGCTTAGTCACTTCAGTCGTGTCTGACTCTTTGCAACCCTATGGATTGTAGCCTGCCAGGCTCCTCTGTCCATGGGATTTTCCAAGCAAGAATACTGGAGTGGTTTGCCATCCCTCTGCCAGGGGATCTTCCTGACCCAGGGATCAAACCTGCATCTCCAGCATTGCAGGAGGCTTCTTCACTTCTGAGCCACTGGGAAAGCCCGTGCTGTGGTCCATGGGGTCACAAAGAGTTGGACATGACTTGGTAACTAAACAACTGCAAAATAATTGGTCACTACTCTTGAAAATAATGTCAAGGTCATGAAAGACAAAAAGACTAAGGGACTGTTACAGATTAAAGGGGACTAAGGAGGCATGCAAACTAAAATTAGCGTATAATCCTAGACTGGATCCTTGATAGGGGAAAAGAAAAATAGGAATAAAAGGCATTATTAGGGTAAATGGTTGTAATTGAATATTTACTGGGATTAGATAATAGTCATTGTATCAAGGTAGAATATTCTGGTTTTGTTAATTGCTCTGTGATTATTGAAGAAATTGTGCTTGATTAGAAGATATGCACACTAAAGTGTTTAGGAGTAAAGAGGTGTAATGATTGGAACTTATTCTCATATAATTGAGAAAAATGAGTGTTTGTGGGTATATATACATACATAGAGAGAGAGAGAGAGAGAGAAAGACACAAAGAGCAAAATGTTTAACAATTGGTGAACTTGGGTAAACGGCATATAGAGGCCCTTGCAACCTTTCCATAAGTTCAAGATTATACAATATTAAAAATTATAAAAGATATACTCTGGCTAAAAGATTCCCTTCAAGATATAATCTTGTTTCAGGTGTCATTATATGATTAAAGGTAATCACAGTAGACCAATTTATCCTGTCTCACCTGTCCAAACTTAAAGAAATTTGCTTTCTAATCATACCTAGTGCTATGATCAAAGACATGATAGCTCCAGACTCCCAGAGCCTACTGAATCTATAAATATGAAGTAGTGTGCATGCGTACTAAGTCACTTCAGTCATATCCGACTCTGTGCGACCCCAGGACTGTAGCCCACCAGGCTCCTCTTGTCCACAGGATTCTCCAGGCAAGAATATTAGAGTGGGTTGTCATGCCCTTCCCAAATGGATCCTTCCAACCCAGGGATCGAACCCTCATCTCTTACATCTCGTGCATTGACAAGTGGATTCTTTACCACCAGCATCACCTGGGAAGCCCCAAGTATGATGTAGAGAATCAACTAATTTATGGATTATTCTTCTGATAAAATTTCTTACAGGTAGTTTTACATAATAACTCTTATAGAACAGTGTGGCAGAGGCTGCTAGTTGCCATTGTAACATTCATTATTCCTTGGTAAAAATATTCCTGATTTTTAGGAAAGGAAAGGGCTGCTCCCAATGAAGACTTTATTTCCCAGTTCTCCTTACAGCTAGGTGTGGCTATTTGGCTAAATTCTGACCAAAGAAAATAAAAAGGCAAGTTAAATGGCAACTTCCAAAAACACCTTCTTAATATAATCAGTCATAAGTCCTTTTACCCTTCTTCTTTGTCTCTTCTCCCATAATACCTGGAGTATAGATGTGAGGCCTGGATCTCTAGCAGCTATCTTGGGCAGCAAAGGCAAGGTCCATACCCTTGGGATGGTAGAACAGAGAGAAGGAAACTCTGTGGGTCCCTGATTAAAAGTAGCTGTCATTCCAACCTTAGAATGTCTCATTAAACTATTTTTACTTTACAGGAGAAAAAGAAACTTTAATTTTGTTTGTCATCGCTAATTTGAGATTCTATTATGTATCATTAAAAAAATAGTACTTTTTAAAAAATATAAGGGGCTAAAGTCTGACTTAAACTCATAGTTTCTATAAATTATCAAGTGATAATTCACTCCATTGGATGGATCCCATTGATATATCTTCGTAGAGTCTAGCAGAGTCTTCACATAGTTTTAGTAGATGAATACTTTTAGAATGAATGAAAACTATTTTACTAAAAACAACTCCAAAATGCTGCCTACATAATTAGAAATTCACCCCAATTTGGCATTGCTTTTTGATCATTATGATTTGCTTCAAAGATCACGTTAAATACATTTCTTTCCCTGTAAGCCTTTGGTCAAAAGCAAAATAATTCTTATCTAGACTTCTAGCTTGTTAAAATTATAGGGAGAATTTTATGATTATAATGTTTGCTTCTATGGCATTCTTTGTTAACAGATCAAAAGGTAAAATGAATCAGGTGGCACAGACTATCATATCAGGAACAAACAACTCCAAAATCTCACTGGTTTAAAACTACAAAGTTTGTTTCTGGTGGGTGGGAGTTCCTCCATATCTTCCTTATTAAGACTGCTGCCATCTCCTCCATCCAGACAAGGAGGAAAGGAACATGACAACTTCCCATTGGTTCTTAAGGCTTCCATTCAGAAATGAGACATGTCACTCCCACCATGTATCAATCACAAGGCCACACCAGACTTCAAGTGACAGGCAGGAAGTGCCCCCAGCCATGTACCTAAGATGAGGATCCCAGGATTCCTGGAGAACCCTAGTGACTACCAGATAAAGCATTTCACAACTGATTCTGAGCTCATGGCTTCTCATCTTAAATCTTCTCCTGAATTTTCTTTCAATAATTTTTACAGGTAAGGCAAATTTGGTTGGTTAACAGATGAGTCATTCATCATGATTACAGAGAGTGAAATTTTCCTGGAGGCAGAGAACTGGCTCTAATTCTTCTAATTTTTGCCAGTATTTGCTTGTGACTACGTGTTGGAGAAGACTCTTGAGAGTTCCTTGGACTGCAAGGAGATCCAATCAGTCCATTCTAAAGGAGATCAGTCCTGGGTGTTCTTTGGAAGAAATGATGCTAAAGCTGAAACTCTAGTACTTTGGCCACCTCATGAGAAGAGTTGACTCATTGGAAAAGACTCTGATGCTAGGAGGGATTGGGGGCAGGAGGAGAAGGGGACGACCAAGGATGAGATGGCTGGATGGCATCACAGACTCGATGGACGTGAGTCTGAGTGAACTCTGGGAGATGGTGATGAACAGGGAGGCCTGGCGTGCTGCAATTCATGGGGTCGCAGAGTCGGACACGACTGAGCAACTGAACTTGAACTTGAACTTGAATAAATATACATAGCTTGAAATGTTCTCAATTTTAATTTTTAATACAGTAACTATTGACAGATATAATCCACATTAAGTAAAGATCCTTGGGACTCTTAACTTTCCATTTTGAAATCAGTGCAGTTCACTCACTCAGTCATGTCTGACTTTTTGCAACCCCATGGACTGCAGCACACCAGGCTTTCCTGTCTATCACTCACTCCCAGAGCTTACTCAAACTCAAGTCCATCGCGTCAGTGATGCCATCCAATCATCTCATCCTCTGTCTTCCCCTTCTCCTCCTGCCTTTAATCTTTCTCAGCATCAGGATCTTTTCCAATGAGTCAGTTCCGATCAGGTGGCAAAAGTATTGGAGTTTCAGCTTTAGCATCAGTCCTTCCAATGAATATTCAGAACTGAACTGATTTCCTTTAGGATGGACTGGTTGGATCTCTTTGCAGTCCAAGGGACTCTCAAGAGTCTTCTCCAACACCACAGTTCAAATAATTATTCTCAATAATTTTTAGGAGTTTAAAGGGGTCCTGAGACTAAAAGTATTAAGAACCACCTTAGATGATATCTTGCTTGGTAAATTTCAATCTAATCGTTCAAAAGAGAGAACTACTAAAAAAAACATTTTCTCTACCACAAAGATTTTAAGGATCAGTGAAATAATGATAATAATTTGAATATATCTATATGAGGAGCAGGCATCCCCAGTGTCTCATTAGTAAAGAATCCACCTGCAATGCAGAAGCCACAGGAGACGTGGGTTCAATTCCTGGGCCATGAAGATCCCCTGGAGGAGGATCAGTATGGCAACAGTATTCTTGCCTGGGAAAATTCCATGGACAGAGGAGCCTGGTGGGCTACAGTCCTTGGGGCCACAAAGAGTCAGACACGACTGAGTACACACACATACAAGGAGCATTGCCTGGTGAATACTCATCCCATTTCTGAGAAGAGTATTTTGACCTTATCTATATGGAATACAAAGTCAACTTTATATCTAGATTATAAAAGAACATATTCAGTTAATCTACTAAACACTACCTGAGAATAGAAGTAGTCACTGAATGAAGATACACACTGCTGCAAATAACTAAAACTCAGCTAAAAGAGGCTAAAATTGAAATAAGAAAATTACTATTTTTATATAAGGAATCCAGATGTTGAGTATTTCCACTGAAGATTATTTGATAACCTCAACTGCATTAAAATGTTCTCAGGATCCTTATATCCTACCCTGTTAGTTTCTGGATCCTGGCTTGTATCCATTCTTACCAGCCCCAAATATTGACATCAAAAGTAAATATAAGATCAAGAGATAGAACATTGAGGAGTGGTATATTTTTTCCCATGTGTTTCTTTTAGACAGCAAGAAAGATTTTTCCTGAAATCACCCTGCCACCGTAACACTGACTTGTTTTCAAACATCATGTGTCAGAAGTGGATCACCAGTCCCTGGCCAGTGGAGAAACTCAAACCAATCCCGGGATAGTGGAATTGGAGGTTACCATGATTGACTGAAACCAATCATGATTCTCTCTTTGTGGTTGAAGAAGGACATAGCTTTTCCAAAAACATCTGACTTCTTGATATTGGCACAAAATGTGGTTCTTTCAGTAAAAATGAGGGTGGGAATGGGGAATAGTTATGGACTTGGGAACCAGTAGGTTCCTGCATAATCGTGACAATGGAAATGTCTCAATGTGGTCCCCAAGACTGTTATGGAATAATATTGAGTTTGCCAAAAAATCCATTTGGATTTTCTGTACCACCCCCCAAATGAACTTTTTGGCCAACATAAAATAAAATTCAGAGACATTGTAGGACTTCCTGAGTGGTCCAGTGGTTAAGAATCTGCACTTCCACTTCAGGGGCAAGGGTTGATTCTTAGGGGAACTAACATCCTAGATGACGCATGGCTCAGCCAAAAAAAAAGAAATTCCAGAGATGTTTTATAAATATCATATTTGTCTGTTTTCTTTCTTTTAATTAGTCAGTTGTCATAGAGTGCCCAGTGAATGCTTAGATGCATTAAAGATATACAAAGTCTCGTTTAACTTTTTACTGATAGCTCATTCTTAGCTTGTAATATATAATTTATTCAATAATAACAAAAAGTTAATTCTACTGAGTCTGCTACTACTACATTTTTCTTTCCTTAAATTATTCTGCACATGTCACTGCTGATACATTATAGTATCATACCTTTTATGCTTAAGGCTTTCAGTTAAAATTTGACTCCCCATTAAACTGGAAACATTTATGTATTTGAGGAATATAAATTTCATTCTATAATCCAAGTAATTCTCTAAGTAATTAATAAAAGTGAGAAACAAATACAGAAAAATACTATTCAATATGTTCTTTGTTTTCTGGAACAACCCACACAACAGCTGTCTGGTCTCTCACTAACAGTATGAGCCACAAGAGCAGCTACATATTTTCTGCTATGATCCTGTATGGTCTGGATACAGCAGGAATGATTTATAGTTCATTCAGGAAATAATCCTCTGGCATTTTTCCTTCAAGGCTCAGCTTATATGTCATCTCTTCAGAGGCCTTTCCTGATCACCCTGTTTAAAAGAGGCTTCCTCCGATTACTTTATATTAAATTACTCTTCTAATTCCATCTATAGCACTCTTGCAAACCTGTAATTTCTGATGCATGCATTTGTTTATTTTCTGTTTCCCAACTAGAATATAAGCACTATAAGAGCTGGAAAACATGTTGGCCTTATTTAATACTGTGTACTAAAAGTTTAATACAGTGTCTGATACATAGTGGCTGATCAACAGATATTTAATTGAGAAAGTTTTCTTAAGAAAGAAAACTTAATCATGTTATAATCTGAAAGCAAAATTTAAACTTGAATCTTGGTGCTTATCATATTTTGGTCATTGACATGTAATAATATAGGACNTACAGTGTCTGATACATAGTGGCTGATCAACAGATATTTAATTGAGAAAGTTTTCTTAAGAAAGAAAACTTAATCATGTTATAATCTGAAAGCAAAATTTAAACTTGAATCTTGGTGCTTATCATATTTTGGTCATTGACATGTAATAATATAGGACATTGTAACTATATAATTAATGGATATTTCACATAAAGTGTCAGATATGGTAAATGAATACTTTTTTTTTTACAGATTGTGTTTTCATTTCAGATAATTTATTAAGTGTAAGAAATTAACCTAATAATTTAATCTGGGGTTAACACAGTTTAGAAGTGTCAAGAAACGAGGCTGGCAAGAACTTGCAATACTTTTGTATCTTCAATATACTTTGAATGGGAATCATTTCTCATGAACTCTCATGGTGATTATAATAATATACATCCAACTGTAATTATAAAACAAAGCATGGAATATTTTAGGCCATTAAACATTTTTTTAAGTTTTTTTTATATGGATCATTTTTAAAGTCTTAAATTTGTTAAAATATTGCTTCTGTTTTAGGTTTTGGTTTTTTGGCCTCGAGGCACGTGGGATCTTAGCTCCCCAACCAAGGATCGACACAACAGCCCCTGCACTGGAAGCTGAAGTCTTAACCATTGGATGGCCAGGGAGGTCCCTAGGCCATTAAATATTATACTTTATTGTTATTAACAAAGTAAGCAAGTTACTGAAAGGGTGACCTGGAGTCTGTGTTTTCAATGAAGATATTCCCATGTACAGGTGTGATTAGCACAGAGTTGCTAAATCTCTCTCTGAGCCATCTGTGAGCACCTTCTTGGTTAAAAACAACACAGACTCACTCTGCTCAGTTTTCAGTTTTTTGCCACAACTGTTATCTTTATCTTAAACCTGGGAAGATTCTCAAATGCCTCAAGTTTGGAAATGCCACCTTTCACAAAGAATCTGATCCTCAGATTGAAAAAAAGACCTCTATTAAGTCAACTACCTCAAACAAAATTTTATTGACATAAAATGTGGATCATAGAAGTGCCAATTCAACTGTAAAAGAAAAAAGAAAATTTTAGCTTACTATTGAGTTTAGAATACTTTCATGTGTTTGACTTTCTAATAATGCAAAATAAGATTCCTAGCTACTTGAGCACACTGGCTTGGTCTTTGGATCTATCTCAAGTTAGGGTGATTCATTATAAAAGCTCCTTTTATAATGGCCTCAGAGTGAGGTCTTAGTTCTGGCAAATCGGCAGTAGTAGAGACCTTGCTGACAAAGACCTCGCAGATAGTCCGTCATTGCACTTGATGCTTTGGAGGCCTATGTCCTTACTACAGACCCAGCACAATCTCCTCTAAATAACTTGCTCTGATTGCCATGGATGATCCATTCATGTGGAACCTCAAGGAGACCACAGCAATAAAAAGACCTAGATCTGTCCAGAGACCAGTATAAATAAAATGTCTGCTTTAAAATAAATTCTAAAGTGATCACAGCCATCCCAACAATCACTATTTTTTTTACCAAAGATGCATGTTTTAAAAACCAGCCTATCAGAAACATCTAAATAGGCTGGAAGACTCTCCTGGTGGTCCAGTGATCAGGGTTCTGTGCTTCTACTACAGGGGGCACAGGTTTGATTCCTGGTCAGGGAAGTTCCACCTGCTGTGTGGTGCAGCCAAAAAAAATTGATTAAGAAAAAGACTTGATTTTGATTCCAGTGTTTAGTTCCTCAAGTCCAGGCTGAGTATGATTAAGAAGCCATTCTTTAACGCTCTTCCATCATAAAGAATACTGCTTCATACCTTAATGTATATCACTTCATATCCATAATGTATATTGTTTCATACCCATCCCAACAGTACGGGATAAATCTTTTTTGTGTTACTAAGATTATGAATACAAAATTTAGCTTTAGAAAATATATACTACTATTAACAGTTTAGGGGCTTCTCCAGTGGCTCAGACCACCTGCAATGCAGGAGATGTGGGTTTGATCTCTGGGTAAGGAAGAACCCCTAGAGAAGGAAATGGCAACCCCCTCCAGTATTCTTACCTATGAAATCCTATGGACAGAACAGGCTGGCAGACGACAGTCCATGGGATCACAAAAGAGTCAGATATGACTGACTGACTAAACAACAACAACATTAACATTTTTTTATTGTACATAATTCAGAGTGGGGATGAAACAATTTTCTACAAAGAATAACCTTCTAGATCTTTAAAGCTATTGATACCATCATATTTCATTAACCATAAATAAAGTAAGTGAATTGAAAAAATTAACATCTCTTTGAAAAGACCTCTCATACATATTATATTCAGGTTTTTAGAATTTATTTATTTTTTATTTAAGGATAATTGCTTACAGAATTTTGTTGTTTTCTGTCAAACCTCAACATGAATCCGCCATAGGTATACATATACCCTCTTCCTTTTGAAATTCCCTCTCCTCTCCCTCCTGTTCAGGGTTTTATACTGCCTTTTCACAGGTTTTATGTGTGAAAACATAATTACATCATTGAAATAAAATACCAAAAATGTCAACAAGTTTGATTCTGTTGGCATTCACACACAAATGAATCCTTTTCCCAGAAAGGAGCATTTTGTATGTACAATCTTTTAC
This sequence comes from Neotragus pygmaeus, assembly GCA_006410875.1. Taxonomy (NCBI): domain Eukaryota; kingdom Metazoa; phylum Chordata; class Mammalia; order Artiodactyla; family Bovidae; genus Neotragus; species Neotragus pygmaeus. The sequence goes on along the minus strand of SJYV01004318.1, from coordinate 226,694 downwards.
AAAAGAGTCTAGCTAAGCACAGAGATATTATAATTTTAAAAAGTAATATTCATAAGATCATGGGTAAGAGGGGATGTGTACACACTGTTATATTTAAAATGGATAATCAGCAAAGACTATAACACAGGGAACTCTGCTCAATGTTATATGGCAGCCTAGATGGGTGGGGAATTCAGGCGTGAATGGATACATGTATACGTATGGCTGAGTTCCTTTGCTGTCCACCTATCACAGTATTAATCATCTACACTCCAATATAAAATAAGTTTAAAAAATAAATTAAAAAGAGAGAGGATATATAAGTACTAAGACTGGCCCTGCTTTTGCTTTTTGAACAAGCAAACAGGTTTCACTCAGGAGGCATGTGGTGGCAACAGCAGCTGTGAATCCCTATCTTCCCTGCATCCCTGCACATGGCAGCTTCTCACCCCAGTCTCTCAGTGGAGAGTAAGTCATGCCCAAGCTGAGGTCATCCTGTCCATCAAAAAGAGCAGGGAAACATCAGGTCACATTCAATATGGGAAATTAGCTCAAGGTCTAATTTTTATTTTTGTTGGTTATTATTTTCTGGAAAAGACAGAAGCACTTGTCCATTTTTTCTAACGTGATCTCGATTTTTTCCATACTTCTTACTCAGTGACTCTCACCTAGCATTCTTTCTCCAGGACATGCCCACTTTCTTTCATCCTGTAGTCATTCATAAATCCAAAGCTTTTTTAAAAAAGCATACTGGGTCCACATGTATCATGTATAAGGTGAATTTATAATATCTATTTAAGGTAAAATATAAAAGCTGGTAGCTTAGAGGTCTGTTAGAATATAAGCTCCTTGAAGGCAGGGAATTTTGTCTGTTTTGTCCACTGACATCTCCTGAGCTGCTAGAACAGTGTCTGGCACACAGTGGGTATTCAATAAATATTTGCTGAGGGAATTAAGGTTTTTATATTTTCATCCTAACTTTAATTATCACTGATGTGTTATGGAAAACATATTGATATGTTATCTAAGGTACATATTTTAGAATGGATAATTTCCTAGAAACATACAACCTACCAAGATTGAATCATGAAAAAATAGAAAATCCGAGCAGAACCACTATTAAAAAAGAAGATGAATCAGTAGTCAAAAAACCTCTCAATAAGCAACTATAAAAATGAAGGAAATCCCGTCATTTGCAACAGTATGAATGCACCTTGAGGATGTTTTTCTAAGTGAAAGAAGTCAGATAGAGAAAGATAAGTACTGTATAATCTCACTGTATAATAATATCTGTATTAATAGGTGGCATAAATGGAATAAATGTATAAATGGAAAGTTTATGATCCTGTAGCTCTAATAATCCATATTTCTATTTCTCAGTTTACCTAAGTTTGATCAAGTATAAATCTTTCCTTATTTTCTTTTTAAAATATTTATTTATCATTGGTTCTTCCTTTTTTCCTTCTAGGAGTTCATTCTTTTTTTTTTTCACCGTTTTAAGACAACTGAAGTCCTCTAGGATTTATTTCTCATCATCACAATACACCCATCCTTCCCCACACCACTTCTAGTCCCCTTGATTAAATTTGCTTTCTTGATTTGTTCCCAGGCCTGGATTACTGTTATCACTGAAACATACTCTCCAATCATATGAAAATCCTCCCGAGGGCTATTGATCTCCTTGCTTCCTTCCCCCTAAAGGACTACGAGCTATCAATTGGGTCCAGTGCCTTCTCTTTGTAGATGCTTCTCCTTCCCTGCTTCCTCTCTTCATCTTACCAACATTCTCCTGTCTCTTACACACCAAAACCAAAATCCCTCCACTGATCCAGCCTTCCCCCCATCTCTTTTTATCCCCTATAAAATGGTAACATCATCTCACAGTTTTTATTTCTTCACGTCTCAACTTACTATAAAAAAGAATTTTCCACCTCCATACACTTAATACGTTGTTTTAAAGTCATTTATAAACCCCTTGGTATCACTTAATACCTCAGATCTTTCCTTCCTTGTTGGAATTCTTTCCTCCTGTATTTCCATTACACCTTGCTCTAGTAATGCACCTTCTGCCACCTTCACCATTCTTTTACAGTAAGTGTTTGTTCTTTTCCATTTTATTTATTTTTGCCTATCTTCTCATTTTGCTTTTCAGAGCTCTGTCCTTGGTCCTGGTCTCAAACTTACAAAATTTCCATGGGAAAACTAATCAATTCCTATCATTTTAATTTCCACTTCTTCTTCTTTTTAAAATGATTCCCACATTTATATCTTTAAATTCTCCACTATATTTCTGATCTATATTTCTGGTTGTCTTCTAGATATCTGCTCAATGTATGTGTTCCTAAGCCTTCTAAAAATCTATTAATTTTATTCCCTTCCCCATGTTATGCCAAGTGGCAATATTCCAGAGGAGATAGGCTCCAAACTTTCTATCCTTAAGTGAAGATGATGTGTCAATCTCTCATCAAATTAAATATATATATATATATGACTTGAGTAAGAAATAAACCTCTAATATTTTTTGGAGTTTGTTGTTATTGCTGTTTGGATTGGCTGGGCCTAACTGATTCAAAATCCAAAAAAAANTATCCTTAAGTGAAGATGATGTGTCAATCTCTCATCAAATTAAATATATATATATATATGACTTGAGTAAGAAATAAACCTCTAATATTTTTTGGAGTTTGTTGTTATTGCTGTTTGGATTGGCTGGGCCTAACTGATTCAAAATCCAAAAAAAAAAATTGATTGCTGTTTCCCTGAACACTATTAACAGAATGAAGGAACACGCTCTTCTCACCTGCTCTTATTCCTCTATTCCATTTTTCTTTGTGTTTTCTGAACTATCAACATTACCTACTCAAGCAGGCTGGACATCTGGAAGCATATCTAGACTTCATTTTCATGTCCACCCACATTCCTGAATAAGGTAGTTCCACAGATTCAGTTTCCAAGTATCCCTCAAATATTTTCTTTTATTTCCAACTTTAGTATTGTCTGTTGCCTAAACTATTTCAGTGAGTTTATAAATGATGTCTTTGTCTCTAGTATCAGTTCAATTCAGTNCAAAAAAAAAAAAAAAAAGAATACTTTAAAAAAATAAAAATTAGAGGCTGAAACAGTATTATGAAGCTATAGTCCTTCAAACTAAAAATAGAGAAATTTATTTTTAAAAGAATATTACCTCAGTTCATTTCAGTTGCTGAATTGTGTCCAACTCTTTGCAAACCCATGGACTACAGCACAGTAGGCTTCACTGCCCTTCACCAACTCCCAGAGCTTGCTGAAACTCATGTCCATCGAGTTGATGATGCCATGCAACCACTTCATCCTCTGTTGTCCCCTTCTCCTCCTGCTTTCAATCTTTCCCAACATCCAGGTCTTTTCAAATGAGTCCATTCTCTGCATCAGGTGGTAAAATTATTGAAGTTTCAGCTTCAGTATCAGTCCTTCCAATGAATATTCAGGACTGTTTTCTTTTAGGATTGACTGGTTGGATCTCCTTGCAGTCCAGGGGACTCTCAAGAGTNTGAGTCCATTCTCTGCATCAGGTGGTAAAATTATTGAAGTTTCAGCTTCAGTATCAGTCCTTCCAATGAATATTCAGGACTGTTTTCTTTTAGGATTGACTGGTTGGATCTCCTTGCAGTCCAGGGGACTCTCAAGAGTCTTTTCCAACACCACAGTTTAAAATCAATTCTTCAGTGTTCATCTTTCTTCACAGTTCATCTCTCACATCCATACATGACTCCGATGGAAACAACATAGATTTGACTAGTTGGACCGTTGTTAGCAAAGTGATGTCTCTGCTTCTCTGCTTTTTAATATGCTATCAAGATTCGTCATAGTTTTTCTTCCAAGAAGCAAGCGTCTTTTAATTTCATGGCTGCAGTCACCAACTGCAGTGATTTTGGGGCCCAGGAAAATAAAGTCTGTCACTGTTTCCATTGTTTCCTCATCTATTTGCCATGAAGTTATGGGACTGGAGGCCATGATCTTTGTTTTTGGAAAGTTGAGTTTTAAGCCAACTTTTTCACTCTCCTGTTTCACTTTTAAGAGGCTATTTAGTTCTTCACTTTCTGCAGTAAGTGTGATGTCGATATACCAGCATATGCTGATATGTTGGCATATCTGAGGTTATTGATATTTTTCTCAGCAATCTTGATTCCAGCTTGTGCTTTCTCCAGTCGAGGATTTCACAAGATGTACTCTGCATATAAGTTAAATAAGCAGTGTGACAATATACAGCCTTGATGTACTCCTTTCCCAATTTGGAAGCAGTCTGTTTTTCCATGTCCAGTTCTAACTGTTGCTTCCTGACTTGCATACAGATTTCTCAGGAGGCAGGTCAGGTGATCTGGTATTCCCATCTCCTTCAGAATGTTCCATAGTTTGCTGTGATCCACAGTCAAAGGCTTTGGCATAGTCAATAAAGCAGAAATAGATGTTTTTTTCTGGAATTCTCTAACTTTTTTCTATGATCCAAATGATGTTGGCAATTTGATCTTTGGTTCCTCTGCCTTTTCTAAGCCCAGCTTGAGCATCTAGAAGTTCATGGTTCACATACTGTTGAAGCCTGGCTTGGAATATTTTCAACATTACTTTACTAGTGTGTGAGATGAGTGTATAATTGTGTAGTAGTTTGAACATTCTTTGGCACTGCCTTTCTTTGGGATTGGAATAAAAACTGACCTTTTCCAGTCCTGTGGCCACTGCTGAGTTTTCCAAATTTGCTGGCATGTTGAATGCAGTACTTTCACAGCATCATCTTTCAGGATTTGAAATAACTCACTGGAATTCCATCACTTCTACTAGCTTTGTTCGTAGTGATGCAGGCCAATTCTTTACCACTGAGCCACCAAGGAAGCCCATATAGTACAGGGAAGTATATTAAATGTATTAAAATAGCCTATTATGAAATATAATTTGAAAANAAATAACTCATTGGAATTCCATCACTTCTACTAGCTTTGTTCGTAGTGATGCAGGCCAATTCTTTACCACTGAGCCACCAAGGAAGCCCATATAGTACAGGGAAGTATATTAAATGTATTAAAATAGCCTATTATGAAATATAATTTGAAAAAAAATACTTAATATGGTGCATATCTGAAACTAACAAATTTAGACTTCAAAAAAAATTTTTATAACAAGATCTGGTACATACACGTATACATACAGACATGGGGATATTACTCAGCCATGAAAAGAAATGAAATTTTGCCATTTGTAGCCAACATGGATGGAGCTGGAAGTTATAATAGCAAGTTAAATAAGAAAGAGAAAGTAAAGTATTCTATGATTTCACTTATATGTTGATGGATCTAAAAATCAAAACAGATGAACAAATATAAGAAAATAGAAACAGAGTCATAGATACTGAGAACAGGGTGATGGTGGGGTGTTAGTAAGCTTAGTGGGCTCATCTAAAGGGTACACAAGAGAAAGGAACTGGGAGGCAGGAGATAATCTATCCATCAGAAGCACTGAGATCATTCTTTCAGAAATTTACACTTTCTTGTGACTTTGATGACTGTTGCCTAGGGTGTGTACTCACAAGAGGTGCTGGTGTCAGTCCAAGGCCATTTCAGGCCACTTAGTCATACAAAGTGCCTCCTGAGGCAGCAATATTATGAAGCAATTTAGTTAAATTCTTAGCAGAATTATGACAGGGATTGCACTGAGTCTGCAGATTGCTTTACATAGTGTTGACACCTTAAGTCTTCTAATCCATGGAAATAAAATGTCTTTCCATATGTTTGTACCATCTTTAATTTCTTCCAGAAATATTATGAAGTTTTAAGTACACATATCTTTCATCTCCTTGGTTATGATTATTCCTAAGTATTCTATTCTTTTTGAATAAATGGAATTGTAAATGCAAATTTTTTCTTAGTTTCCTTTTTGAATATTTCATTGTTAGTGTAAAGGAAAATAATTTTTGTATGTTTTGATCTTTCAACTTTTCTGAATTCATTTATTGGTTTTAAGCATTTGTTTTTTTCTAGATTATAAAATTTTCTACATATTAAAATCATGTAAACTGTAAAGAGATAAATTTATTTCTTCTTTGCCAATTTGGGTGATAATGAACAATTTGAGGGAAAAACTCCAAAGAAAGATGATCAGGCATAAAATTTATACATTAAATTTGCTACTATTAACTTCACTCTACTACTGAGCCGTTTAACAGAACTTTGGATTTTTACTTCACCTCCTTGACAACTACTTCATACCTACTTCCTAAAACTTTCACTTTTTCTCTGTACATCTTAATTTACAACCTTGCTCCATGTTTAACTGAAAAAAAAAAAAAAAAACCCAAAACATAGCAATCAGAAGGAGCTCCATGTACTCTCAGAACTCAGTGACTCACCTAGCAGTATCCATACCTTCATTTTCTGCTACTGTAATAATTACAGTAGGTTAACTGCTGCCACCCTTTGAAATGTATACTAAGGTCCATTCTTTTTTTTTTAAGTCTTCAGTCTCACAGTTCTCCTGTTTGTTATCTACATCATTTATTTATTTATTTATTTATTGTATTTGTATTTTCTCCAAAATTTTTTTCTCAGAATGTCTTTTGTCCCCTTTTGCTGATTTGAAGTTGTTTATTTTCTTTCTTTCTTTCTTTCTTTCTTTTTTTTTAACTTTATTTTACTTTACAATACTCTATTGGCTTTGCCATACGTCGACATGAATCCACCACAGGTGTACACGAGCTCCCAATCCTGAATCCCCCTCCCACCTCCCACTCCACNATAGCTACAGTGACCAGTGTTTATCCCGCCAAGGGTGGGGACTCCAGGAGCGAGGGAAGATTGGAGAAGAGAGAACAAATTTCTATATACAAACCTCCGGTTAGGTTTAGGGACACTTCTCCAATTCACACTGCCTTTCTCTCTTCCTCTGGTACTTGATTGTTTTATCACTGTCTTTTCTACTGATATCTCTTGCTAATTTTGAAGCTAATATAATGCTCTTTAAGTTTTTGTTGAACATAGTTACTGTTACCAACAGGCGGGATGCAAATGTGTTTTATATTTGCAGAATTTAACGAAATTGTCTCCCATGTTCATTGCAATATGAATGTTGCTTGCTTCTGTTGTTTGTTAGTTCCTCATTCTATAACCACATCTTCATGTTTTGTTTTCAAGACTTCCACCTGATGAGGCGGCATTCCTTTCTTCATTTCTAGACTCTTGAGCCTTTAGTATTAACATCATTTGGGAACTTCATCAACTTTATTTTCTCCACATGGACCTGGAGCTTGACCCTAGGTCAGAATTATGAGTTCAGAGATCTGTAGCTTTCATTAGCCTTTCAGAAGTCTGTAACCCCAACTATGATAATATAGCTGAAATTGATTAAGTGCTTACTGACAGGCTGAGCCCTTTACATGTATTACCTTGTGTAATCTTTCCAGTGATCCTGTGAAGGGGGTGCTTTTGTGATCGCCATTTCACAGCAAAGGAAACTGAGGTTAAGAAATGCTGCCTTGAAAGAGGCTTATATGGTGTGACTCCAGTGGTGACTTTTCTTTTATTGCTCCTATATCGGCCAACCATCCAATCACTTGTCCTCTCCTCGGGGCTTGACCTGTTTCTCTCCTTAAATGTTTGGCTAAATAGTAGAAACTTTGCAAAGAAAGAACCTCTGAATTAAAACATGAGAGTTGCTGCCCTTCTCCTTTAAAACTACCAGCCATGTTCTCAGTATCATTTAAGGGAAATGATACTGACCCAAATACTTAGGTGAGTGTTTGGGTTCAGAAAGTGAATAAAATAAGATTATTGTGCATTTCACACTCAGACTGATTTTTGTGTTTTTTTTCTTTTCCCTTTGTGAAAGTGTTGCTGAACTGAACTTGGGTTCACCTGCCTGACATGCAGCAAAGCCAATCCACTGACACTGGGTTGTGGTGGAGGAAAGTACAGCTTTTATTTGCAGGGCATCAAGCAGGCAGAGAAGAGGGTGACAGAGGATGAGGTGGTTGGATGGCATCACTGATGCAGTGGACGTGAACTTGGGCAAATTCTGGGACATGGTGAGCGACAGGGAGGCCTGGCATGCTGCAGTCCATGGGGTCTCAAAGAGTTGGACTTGGTGACTGAACAAGAAGAAGCAGGGAGAACAGGCAGCTAATGACCAAAAGACCCAAACTCCCTGATGGCTTTCAGGCAAAGATTTTTAAATTCAGTATTTGAGATGAGAGTCTCAAGGTACATGGTTAGCTTGTGGATCTCTTCTGTTTGGATATTTTAGAAATCTCAGTCCTCTGTCTTGTTGCAGCCAGTCTAGGGTCTGTATGCTTCTGGTTAGCAGTTTATATCCCTTGAGGTTCTGGTTTCTGTAAAACAACTCAAGGACATTAGGTTGTTAACTATCCATTCAGGAGGGACTAGGAGTCCTGGGACTATGTTATTTTCTTGCTTGACCAATGTTCCTTAGTTTCTGCATTTTCTCACATCTGTAGTCATTAGCTGTTTGAGTCTGCTTTTTGGAATTAGGGGAAGGCCTTGGAGGCTAAAGCTTTTTCTAGAAATAAGAAGTAGGGACATGAACCCAGGAGGGTCCCTCAGGGCCCTGCTCAATTTCAAAACAGGCTAATCTGGAACATGTGAGAACCTGTGTCAGGATTGTATGAAATTGGTTGTGGGTGAGAAGACAGAACTTAGTTGGGGAGATTTGTGTATCATAATTGTTAGAAGCATGGACTTTTGAGTGAGAAAGATTCATTCTTTTTCCATCTCTACCTTTTAGCCTCTTTGAATCTCTTTCCTCAGTTGTAAGTGGGAATAATATGAATAGTACCCATTTTATAGGATTGTTCATAGGATTAAATGAGCTAATGTTTCTCTCAACACAGTCCTGGGTTATGGTAGGCACTTACTAGATGTTACTAGCTTGTAGGCTTTTATGCAAACATTATTGATTGTTGAGGGATTGCTGTATGGAAAAACCTGTAGCATTGTGCCTGGTACAGAGTATGCACTCAGTATGGTAGCTAATGTTATTTCTAACCCACAACTAGTAAGTATTTATTGAGAACCTACCATATGCTGGAGATGTGGTCTTTGTTGGGGAGGGAGAAATTTCCACTTTTATCCATCCCTCTTGAGTTCTTGTAGCTAGACTGATAAAATTGACACAAGACAGATTAGCAATAGAAAAGATTTAAATTTTATTCTTGTTTTTAAACTTTTAGACAATAAATTTGATGCTGAAAGCTCAGCTTCCATGTATACTGGTGCTGAATCAAATCTTGGAGACAGAGTTTCGGGTGAAGTAGGAAAGGATAGCTTTATTGCTTTGCCAGGCAAAAGGAGACATGTCAGGCTCCTATCCTCAAAACCACGTGTCCTAACTTGGGCAAGATAGTGACAAGTTTTGTGGCAAAAAAGGGTGTGATCAGCTCGTGGACAATTCTTCCTCCGATGGGTTGGTGGTGAGGTAAATAGGAGTCACTGGAAAAGACCCTGCTGCTGACAGAGATTGAGGACAGGAGGAGAAGGTGGCAACCGAGGATGAGGTGGTTGGATGGCATCATCAACGCAACAGACATGAGTTTGAGCAAACTCCTAGAGATAGTGAAGGACAAGGAAGCCTGCTGTGCTGTTGTCCACGGGGTAGCAAAGAGTCAGACACACAACTGAGCGACTGAACAACAACAAATAGGAGTCAACATTGACAACCTTCAGGTCCAACTGCTCTGGGGGTCTATATGCTTGTGGGCAACGTATGATAACTTCCCCCACCTAGAAGGGGTTTCACTATCTGCAAAACAGCTCAAAGATACTCATGGGTTTCGTAGGTGGCTCAGTGGGTAAAGAATCCTCCTGAAATGCAGGAGACACAGGAGATGCAAGTTTGATCGCTGGGTCAGGTAGATCTCCTGGAGGAGGAAATGGCACCCCACTCCAGTATTCTTGCCTGGGAAATCCCATGGACAGAGGAGACTGGCAGACTACAGTCCATAGGGTTGCAAAGAGTTGACACGACTGAAGCAACTGAGCATGCAGACTTGATGGGGAAACAGGACCTTGTCCCAAGACTGCTCTTGACTATTTCTCCCTGGTCTCACCACCCCTCCCTTCCCTAATTAGCAACTGCTTGAATCTGCCCATTGGAACTCAGGGAAGGTCACAGAGGCTTAATGAAGGCTGTTTCCAATAATCAAAGAAGTGAGGGACACAGAAAAACTCTGTGCCCAGGAACCCAACAGAGCCCTGCATGATACCAAATTTGAGAGGAATTGATGGCACAAAGAAACTTAGGTCTGGGTACTTAATTAGTAAGGAATTTAAGCAAAGTTTGGGCTTAGGTAGTAGATTAATAAAGAAATAACACAGCTTGCTTATAGTCTTCTGGGCCCTGAATTTCCTATTTCTGAGACAAGGATGTCTTTCTACCTTCCAGTACAGGAAGGGCACCTTCCACAGGGGAGATTTGTTTCCTGCTTTCAAGGAGGCCAGGAGGGTGGTCCAAATATTCATCTTGCATGGCCTGCACTGGGCCCCAACAGCTCTGTTTTCAGAGTTTAATCCAGTGGGCTTCACAGTTATAAATGCCTAAGGACTATAATAGTCTGTTATGACCATGAAGAAGTTGGTGCCAGAGAAAGCTTCTGGAGGAGGTAATGTCTGTGGCTGGGAGGGGTGAATCATTTTCCATTTGCCTAAAATATAGAACTCTAGTATTCATGCCTGGAGAATCCCCATGGACAAAGGAGCCTGGTGGGCTACAGTCCATGGGGTCACAAAGAGTCGGACNTCTGGAGGAGGTAATGTCTGTGGCTGGGAGGGGTGAATCATTTTCCATTTGCCTAAAATATAGAACTCTAGTATTCATGCCTGGAGAATCCCCATGGACAAAGGAGCCTGGTGGGCTACAGTCCATGGGGTCACAAAGAGTCGGACATGACTGAATGACTAGAACAACTAAGCACAGCATAGCAAAGTATAGAATGGCTTCCCAGGTGGCTTAGTGGTAAAGAATCCGCCTGCCAATGCAGAAGATCCAGGAGATGCTGGTTGGATTCCTGAGTCAGGAAAATCCCCCGATGGAGGTAATGGCAACCCGCTCCAGTATTCTTGCCTGGGAAATGCCATGGACAGAGAACCTTGGCGGGCTACAGTCCATGGGGCTGCAAAGAGTGGGATGAGATTGACTGAACATGCACATTTGCAAAGCATAGAATGGGAAGAGACAAAAGTTCAGACATGGAGCTGGTGAAGTCAACTCTGACCAGATTATAAAGGGCCTGGTCAACCTCTGTGGGGAATTTAAAAACATTATAAGAAATATTAGGAGCCACTGAAGGAGGCAGGGCCCTGGATTAGATCTGCATTTCCAAAAGATAACTTTTAAATACCCTACGGGTGTGGAATAGTGACAGAGAGTGATTTTGATTTGGGATAGGAAAGATCATAATGTGTTCTCACACTCCATTTATGAATACCAAGAGACCTAGAGAGTTGTAGTTAGTGATGGTAGATTAGTAAGAAGGAATGTGAAGTTGGCAAGGCACCACAGACCTATTAACCGGGCTATTTTGGGGACAATTGAATGTCAAATAGATATGATTTAAGGAATTGAGATATGTAAGTGTTTTAGTCCCTTTGGGCTTCTCTAACAGAATATCCTAGGTGCCTCATAGACAACAGAAACTTATTTCTCACACTTCAAATTGATCTCAGGTCAGCTCGACCTGCAGCAGCTTGAAGCAAGGCTTCAGTTCCTGGCCAGAGTTTTGAGTTGTGGTGGTGAAAACACTGAATCCTAGCCAATAGACTAGCGGTCAGTGACAAGGCCCTGGACCTTCGGTTTTGCAGAGAAAATCCCCACAAAGACAGAAAGTGGGTAAACAAGTTAAGTATTTATTGGGAGGAAAAAGTACAGTACATGTGGATAGACACACAGGCAGACTAGGAGAGTTGCTGAGTCATACCCTCATGGCAGTTTGAATTACTTATATGGGGCATGTCTTCTGGGTTTCCTTTGGCCAGTCATTCTGATTTCCCTGGTTCAGAGTCTATATTTGGTATATCTCAGAATCCTCCTGTGTGTAGGGGCACATCTTTTAGCCAAGATGGACAATGAGCCTATGGGTAAAGAGCATCAGTTGGCATCAGTCCCCTTTGGACTTCCAAGGAGCCTTTCTGCATAGATGTAATCAGGAAGATCTCCTTTCTCACTTGTCCAGCTTTTCTAGTCTTGAAGTTTTGGTCCACCAGGAATGAATCTCCAGTGACTTAACCCTGGGGGTGCCCATCTGCCTCCTGCCTCATCATGACTAGGAATTCCAAGATCAGTGCAAAACTGGCCAGTTTTGTTTCTGGTGAGAGCCTGATTCCTGGTTTGTAGCCATCTTTTCAGTGTCCTTACTTGGTGGAAGAGGCAAGGGAGCTCTCTATATGGCCTCTTTTATAAGGGCCTTAATCCCAACAACCTCATCACCCACCAAAGGTGCCACTTCCTAGTACCAGCACATCAAGGATCAGCATTTCAACCTAATTTGGTAGGGGGATACAAACATTCAGTTTAGCAATAAGCTTCCTCAAATAATGTGACTGCTTTTACATGAAACAGTTATCTGGTACTATGTTACATACTAGTTATACAGGTTAGATGTGTGGAAGAATTTCCACGAGGGTGTCTTAACTGGTTAAAATACTAATCACATAACAATACCCCTTATCTAAAAGCCTTGAAAATGTATTAAAACAAAACCCTGTAAAATCCCAAGCATCTTGTTATTAGACCCTCCGAACAGGTATAGGCAAAGTTTTGTGGACAAGGCCAGATAATAAATGTTTAGGCTTTGAGGATGTTGTAAGGACTCAGTCTCTTCAACACCACCACTACCACCAGCACCACCNCCTGTAAAATCCCAAGCATCTTGTTATTAGACCCTCCGAACAGGTATAGGCAAAGTTTTGTGGACAAGGCCAGATAATAAATGTTTAGGCTTTGAGGATGTTGTAAGGACTCAGTCTCTTCAACACCACCACTACCACCAGCACCACCACCATCATCACCACCACTACCACCACCACCATGTGTAGAAATTATTCTTGGCTCAAGGGCTACACAGAAACAGAAACAGGCACAGGCCAGTTTGCCAACCCCTTCCCTAGAGTATGGCAGTTTTATTATTTTCTATTACTTGATAACCTTTGTTTCTCGGTGGATGGATTCTTAGGAAACATCTTTCTATCTCACGTGAGTTCTAATAGCCTGTGTATGTTGAAAGTCCAGAAAGTCAGCTTTAGCCAGTTGTTACTGTTTTCTTCTATCAAATCTCAATTGATTTTTTAAGGCAAAAAATTGTTGGTCCAGGTTAGTAAGCAGCTATAACATATTAGTGATAGAGCCAGGACCAAAACTTTTCTTCTGACTCGGGGCTCAGTACTACCCTTGGACTATGATTTCATTAGATTGACATTTGTGTCCAGAATTTCTAAACCCCATCTCATGGCCCAGGTGTTAATGTTCCATTTGTAATTCTAATACACCCTCCTAAAGATGGAAGAAGATTTTTAGAATTTCTAGATTTGTTTTCTTATCCTTTTGAGTGAGAATCAGAGTAATGAAGTGTCCTGAAGACAAGTAGCAGAAGGGGGAAGGAAATTCAGCTGATTTGAAGAAGGCACATTGAATTCTTCTCTTTTCCTTTTTGAGGTCCCTCTGAAACAGGGCAGAAGTCTCATGGATTGGATTCGACTGACCAAAAGTGGAAAGGACCTAACGGGATTAAAAGGCAGATTAATTGAAGTAACTGAAGAAGAACTTAAAAAACACAACAAAAAAGATGACTGCTGGATATGCATAAGAGGTAGGTGGAATTTACTATGTACTGCAGAATGTATTGGCGGGCTTTCCAGTTGTAATGCTGTATATCTCTTGGCCCTGTTACTTGGTAATATAATTCACAGTTAGTAACAAAATGTTAGTTACAGTTGGTAACTATAAACACAATTTTCAGTTAGTAACATTTGCCATTAGTAAAAAACATGTCTTACGCTGGACAATATATAAATTCTTTAATTCTGAATTTGAACAGTATTTCTCTCTAAATCACTATTCATACAGTATCCCTGTACTGTATTCTTTTTGAAAGAAAACAAGGGTTTGACAAATAATATAAAACAAAGTAATAAAATTATTCAACAACATCTAGTTTAAATGAAATAATGTTCCACCTTTGTGTCTTACAACAGAATTCCATAGGAAAAAAGTGTCTCTGAGAATCTAAATCAGAAAGCCCACATTAAAGCAGGATCTTTTGTTTTCATTTGCAGCAATTTTTATTGCTTAATCCATGTTTGTTAGCAATACTAGTTACCTGATTTCCCTAGCCCACAACAAATTAGAAGCACCAAACTGGAAATACTGAGTTGGCCAAAAAGTTCGTTCAGATTTTTCTGTACGATAATACAGAAAAACCTGAACAAAGTTTTTGACCAACTCAATAGATAGATTGAGAGAGTGAGCAGAGAAGTAGAACAATAGCTGATGGAAGTAGATTTCATGGTGTCTGCCAACCTGGCATGGGGAGGGAAGCAAAAACAATGAAGGGCTTTCAGCTGTATGCTGGTTCTCCACAGAGAGTCTTTGAGTCATCCAGAAAGAGTTCAGTATATTTGCTGTCCTCAGTTTACAGAAGAAAGGAAATGCATCCCTTATTGCTGTTATCACTGTTGTAATTTTATCACTGTATAATTTTGACTTGGGGTATGTGTGTGTGTGTTAGTCACCCAGTCATGTCCGACTCTTTGTGACCCTATGGTTTGTAGCTTACCAGGCTCCTCTGTCCATGGAATTCTCCAGGCAAGAATACTGGAATGGGTTGCCATTCTCTTCTCCAGGGTGTTTTCCCAACCCCGGGATTGAACCTGGGTCTCCTGTATTGTGGGCAGATTCTTTACCATCTGAGCCACCAGAGAAGCCATTTGTTGTTAGTTATCCTGGTAACACTGTCACCTGAGGGCAGAGACCATGTCAGTTACCTGCCCTGTCTTCAGTGCTTGGTACATTGAGGTCATCCCTTTGTTTGTTGAACTAGTACAACACTTAAACCATTTTCCAGAAATTTGGTTACTTGAATAGGTGTGTGGTTGTCACAATCAAGGATAAGATAAATGGAGAGATACCAGTAGCCCTGTTAGTTTGCTAAGTAGGCACAAACAGTATAACAAACTGACTTGAACCACAGAAATTTATTTTCTCCCAGATCTGAAGGCTAACCTTTGAGATCAGGCTATCTTTGGGCTTGAAGAAGAATCTGTTCCATGCCTCTCGCCTTTTTTCTGGTGGTTTGCTGGCAGTCTTTGGAGTTGCTTGGCTTTCTGGAAAATCACCCTGATCTCTGACTTCATCTTTATATGACTTTCCTCCTGTGTGCTTGTCAGTGTCCAGATTTGCTGTTTTTATAAGGACGCCAGTCATATTGGAGAGGAGCCTGCCTGATTCTATTATGACCTCACCTGATTACATCTGCATTGACCCCATATCCCCAGAAGGTCATGTTCTGAAGTACTGTAAGACTTTAACATCTGAGTTTGAGGGATACACAAGTCAACTCATTACAGATGGAAGTAGTGTGTAGAGTGTTTTCCAGCAGCAGAGGGTATGGAATCTTCCAGCAGGGGCTGGGATAGCTTGTCCCAAGACAGATGCTCTTTGGGAAGTTTCTCAGGGAAACAAACTGTTTCCAATACCCTTCCTGCCTTCTGTCTGTGCTGCAGACCCATTTCCCAGGTGCAGGTCACTGGCAGCAGGTGCCGCCCCCATTCTTCCTGAGTGTCTTCTGCTGGCCTCTGTGACGTGATCAGTTTTCCCATGAGCATCTCTCAGCTGGTCCAGGCTACAGGCATGTCTGACCTGTTTCTGCAGTAGGAAGCCACTTTTCCAGAAAAGTCTCTCATGTGAACCCTTCACATCCTTATGCTGTTAAATAAATTAGTGATTGTTATAGTACAGTCATACTTTATTATTCATTTGATATATTGATGGAGACCAGGGACTGGTTTGGTATGTTTGAAACATAATATATGTTGTTCCCAGCTACATATCTCCCGCAGTGATTTGAATGGTTGACACTCTTCCAGTGAGGTCATTGATTTAAGGTTAAATTCTTTTAGAGTTTCTATTGAAGAGTCTATTCTACCCTATTAATAAGACTTCTCCCCCAATTGCCGAGTAAGATGTCTTTTTTTTTTTTTTTCCTGTTGACAGAGTTTGGTTTTTAATTTTAATAAAGAAGTGGTTGATTGAGACACTGCCCTGGGATCCTCCACTCTAGCAGGAGAAAGTAAATGACTGTTGGACAAGACCTGGAGAAGTGCGCCATGAGGGCTGTAAGGAAAGTGAGATCAGATTTCAGGGAGGGAGACACAGGTTAGGACAATCAGACATGCTTTTGTGGTAGAGATAAACCTTGAAACTGTGTTGAGGATTTCAGTGGGAAGTGAGGCAGAAGCGCACCCAAGTGGAGGGAAATGCATGACTAAGGGTGTAGACACAGAAAAGCTGGAGGTGTGTTCTGAAGCTTAGCCTACCTGTTAAGAGAATTATAAGAAAGGAGACTATAAAGGCATGTTAGGGAAGATTGCGAAGGACCTTGAAAACCAGACTGAGAATTGTATTCTTAATTTTGATAGCAGTGTGAACTATTGGAGGTGTTTGAATGTGGGAACAGTATGATCAGAGATGGCCTTGGAAAGATCAGTCTGGTGGTGGGTATAATGAATTGACATGAGACTAGGAAAGTTTTTAGCTCATACAAAAGTTCAGGAGGTAATAGATAACCCAGGAGGTTGTCAAAGGCAACAAATTAGGATGAATGTGAGACAGATTACTGGTAATTTCTGACACAGTCGTCTAGGAAAGTAGAAGAAAGCACAGGACTAAATGTAATTCTTTTTCTTCTTAATTGTTCTAATTTAAAATATTAATGATACCTTCTTAAATGTATGCCAGATCTAGCTTCGTAGGTCAGAGATAGTGTTTGGACACAAGTTTTAATCAAAGCTGTACCACAGAGAAGCATGGATCATGGTATAATTTTTTTTTTCTCATTTTTAAAGTATTCTTCATTTTCTAACAATTACACCATTTTTATGTTAGTTCAAATTTCAGTTTGATCAGCCCAAGAGAGACATAAAATGTCTCTATAGAAAATATTTACTTTAGTATGTAGTACTTAATATTGGCAATAGTGTGGTGTTAGTTACTCAGTCATGTCTGACTCTTTGCAACCCCGTGGACTAGAGCCCACCAGGCTCCTTTGTCCATGGAATTCTCCAGGCAAGAATACTGGAATGAATAGCCATTCCCTTCTCTAGGATATTGGATTACACGCTGAGTCCTATCTGACTCTTAGGAACACCATGGACTATAGCACACCAGGCTCCTCTGTAGCACACCAGGCTCCGCTGTCCATGGGATTTCCCAGGTGAGATTACTAGAGGAGGTTGCCGTTTCCTCTTTTAGGGGATCTTCCTGACCAAGGGATCAAACCCACATCTCTTGTGTCTCCTGCATTGCAGGCAGATTCTTTACCCATTGAGCCATCAGGGAAGATTTCTACCCCTTTTATCTAGTAACTAACAGAAAATTCTTGGGATTGGCTCTGATCAGCACAGTTTTGATCATGTTCTCATTGCTAGAATAGTGGTTCTATTTAGGGGGAAACGGTGTAACTTACTCACTTAAACCTAGGTTACAAGTTCATCCTGTAGCCTTGAGAGGAGCCAGACTGAAGTGTCAGGGAGGATATGACTCCTTGAGCAAAAAGTGATGCTGTTGCTGGAAGTGGAGTGGATGCTGGAGTTAATGCCACTACAGAAAGTAGAGTACCTTGCCAAAGTCATAGCCGATGAGAATGGAGCCACGATTTTAACCTAGGCAACACTGCTTCCTGTTTTATCATATTCAGCTCTAGATTGGATCCTGGCTTAGCCTTTGTGCTGTAACCCACTTGTGAGTGCCATTTGTGAACTAATTCATTATGAAATTACAGTGAAGTGCCTATTACTTGCAGCTCTACTCTTGTGCTAAATAACATTACTAATTAAAAGTCATACAGGTTTTTCCATAAGATATTACTGCAAAACCTGAGTGAAGATTGAGACTGTTTTTATTTTTAGAAATCTAGTGAAGTATAGCTTTTACTTTTCTGTGTGACTTTGAGTGTAGTTGTCACTCGGGCTATAAGTTTTACCCTTCTCTTTCTGTGTATCGGTTCACTCGTGTAAGCAGTAGTTCTTGGGATCTACTATGTGTCATGTGCTGTGCCAGGTCCTGGGTAGTGACCTGGAAATTTAGAACAGAGGTGGCCCCTGCTGTTTTGGCATTTATAATCTAGTGCAGGACAGGAAGTGTTAACCAAGACAGAGGAGTGTTGTGAAAGAGAGGTCTGCTATGTTAAGAGTGAAGATTGTGGAAGACTGAGCAGAGATGAAAGATAAATGGGTGTTAACCAGACAAAGAGGATAGGGAACAATATTATAGGTTCTGGAAAAAGCATGTGCAAAGTCTGGATGGTGTGACTGTGTGAGGAAAAAAACGGTGTGTGTATATATATACATATAACTGATTCACTTTGCTGTACAGTAGAAACTAACACACTATTGTAAAGCAACTATACTCCAATAAAAATTAATTAAAATAATTTTTTTTTAAAAGCTCAAGTGCAACATATAGGTATTCATTGTGAATATGAGGAACTTCAAGTTAGTGATACCTGTATTCTTTCTTCTCTCCCTTTTGTTAAAAAGTCAAAAAGTTTCTGTCTAAGGCTCACTCACTCTTTTCTAAATCCTGACCCTTTATGTGCTCCTGTCAATTCTCTTCAGCCTCCTCTGTGATCTCAGGCAGTTGGTTAACCATTATTTAAACACAGTTCGTTCTCCCAACAGTTTCTTCTTTTCAGTCTTCTCTTTTTAGCCCGGTCCTCTTGGAATTTGCTTCTTCCTCTGGGCTTTCTTCCTCAGCATTTGATATAGGACCTCTGTTAGAACATGTTAGGTTGGTACAAATGTAATTATGATTTCGCACCATGAATTTTGGGCTTCCCTGGTGACTCAGATGGTAAAGAATCTGCCTGCATTGTTGGAGACCTGGGTTCGATCCCTGGGTTGTTAAGATCCCCTGGAGAAAGGAATATCTACCCACTCCAGTATTCTGGCCTGGAGAATTCCATGGACAGAGGAGTCTGGCAGGCTGCAGTCCATGGGGTTGCAGAGTCAGACACGACTGAGTGAGTTTTACTTCATCATGAATTTTAAGTCAATCAGAATAGGAACCATTACAGTCAACACATTTTTGCCAACAATATATAAGTTTGTTTATCCTGTAGCATAAAAATTTGTGCTTCAGGATTTGACAGACTTTTAGAAAGACTTTTCTGCATCCTGCTGGTTGTGGAAGTGTCTTGCCTGCAAAAAGTCATGACATTTGAAGAAATGGTAGCTCATTGGCAAGAGGTCAGGTGAATATGGTGGATGAGGCAAAACTTCATAGCCCAATTTGTTCAACTTTTAAAGCATCGGTAGTGTGACATGCGGTTGGTCATTGTCATTGAGGAGAATTGGGCCCTTTCTATTGACCAATGCCTGCTGCAGGCTTTGCAGTTTTCAGTGCATCTCACTGATTTGCTGAGCATACTTCTCAGATATAATGATTTTTCCAGGATTCAGAAAGCTGTAGTGTATCAACCCAGCAGCAGACCACCAAACAGTGACTATGACCTTTTCTTGGTTCAAGTTTGGCTTTGGAAAATGCTTTGAAGTTTCTCAGTCCATCTACTGAGCCAGTCGTTACCTTTTTGTTGCACATCACAATCCGATTGATAAATTGTTGTTGCATCGAATAAGAGAAGACGGCACTTCCAAATGATGATTTTCTTGATTTGTGGTCAGCTCATGAAGCACCCACTTAGCGAGCTTTTTTCCTTTCCAGTTTGCGTCAAATGCCAAACGGCCATAGAATGGTCATTAGCAGTTCCTGGGCCAAATGTGGTGTTGATGTTGCAAGTTGTCTTCACCGCTTTATCACCCATTTTGAACGCCAATAAGAAAATCACTCAGATTTGCTTTTTGTCTAACATAATTTCTATAGTCTAAAATAAATATAAAATAAACAGCAAGGAATGTCATTAGCAAAAATACATAAAAGCAAGAAATGTGCATTAAAATTGTATGTAACGTAACTGTATTTAGAATGCATTCCAATATCAAATGGCAAATTTCAACAATGCATAAATTTCAATTACTTTGGCACCCACCTACTATATTATCTTTTGGGACACTTCATCTATTTCTGTCTTTTAATTTAAATTGAGTTTCATGGTATTAATATACTATTTCTCTCCCTACCCCTAGCAGCTAGTACAGGACATGGCTTATGGTTAGTGCTTAGTAAGTATCCTTTGAATCATGTGTAGAACTTTTAAACCATCTTTGGTAGTGCTATTTTAATGATTTCACAAAATAGTAACCAGTTGAGTGACTTGTATTTTTGCCATTTCCAGATGATTGGCTCTTGGAGTTAGGAAATATATCAGTTCCTTAATCAAAATATTTGTTATTTCTAGACAGTTTTCTGATATATACTCATGGTCAGTTACTCATTTTGGGGTCTCATAGAATGTAAGCTGCAGCCTGGTGGAGCTTATATGTTTATCTTTCCTTATACAGCTTCATTTTATTTTGCAGGCTTTGCACTCAGCAGGGGTTAAGTAAATATGGAGGTTTTCTTCAGGCAGGGCCATTTTTTGTCATTAATATTTTCAGTTAACCTTTTATTTTGAAAAAGTTTCAAACTTACCAAAAAAAAAAACAGTTGTAAAGGTGATGCAGTGATCTCTAGAAATCCTTCACCTGTCCTGAGTCAACCATTGTTGACATGTTGTTTTTGTTATTAAGTTGTGTTTGACTTTTTGCGACCCTATGGACTGCACCATGCCAGGCTTCCTTATCCCTCACTATCTCTTAGAGTTTGCCCAAGTTCATGTCCATTGATCAGTGGTGCCATGCAACCATCTCATCCTCTCCTGCCCTCTTCTCCTTTTGCCTTCAATTTTTCCCAGTACCAGAGTCTTTTCCAGTGAGTCAGCTCTTTGCATCAAGTGAGTAAAGTATTGGAGCTTCAGCTTCAGCAAAACCTCTTCCAGTGAGTATTCAGGGATGATTTCCTTTAGGATTGACTGGTTGGATCTCCTTACAGTCCAGGGAACTCTCAAGAGTCTTCTCCAACACCGCAGTTTAAAAGCATCATTCTTGGGCACTCCACCTTCCTTACTGTCCAGCTCTCACATCCACACATGACTACTGGGAAGACTATAGCTTTGACTGTACTAACCTTTGTTGGCAAAGTGATGTTTTTGCTTTTTAATACACTGTCTAGGTTTGTCATTGCTTTCCTTCCAAGAAGCAAGTGTCTTCTTATTTCATGGCTGCAGTCACCATCCACAGTGATTCTACAGCCCAAGAAAAGAAAATCTGTCACTGCTTCCACTTTTTCCGCTTCTATTTGAAGTGATAGGACCTTGAAGTGAAGGGGCCAGATGCTATGATCTTAGTTTTTTTAATACTGAGTTTTAAGCCAGCTTTTTCACTCTCTTCTTTCACCCTCATCAAGAGGCTCTTTACTTCCTCTTTGCTTTCTGCCGTTAGAGTAGTATCATCTGTTGTTGACATGAAAGTGAAAGTGAAGTTGCTCAGTTGTATCCGACTCTTTGCGACCCCATGGACTGTAGCCCACCAGTCTTCTCTGTCCATGGGATTTTCCAGGCAAGAATACTGGAGTACGTTGCCATTTCCTTCTCCAGGAGATCTTCCCAACCCAGGGATTGAACTCTGGTCTCCTGCATTGTTGACATACTCATCATTATATTTTAATGAATCCATTTTATCTTTACTGTTAACTTATTCCTTATACCTTTTTGTCATCTTTATTTTAGTCATTACAGTAAGGGTTTATGATACTCATTTTTAATGTATCACAGTCTACCTTCAAACATTATTATACCATTTTACATATAGTATAAGAGTATATAGGCTATACTTCCCATTTCTTTCTCTTGTGTCTTGTCTAATCCTTGTTATTTATTCGGCATACTCTCTACGTCCTGCAATATGTTACTGTTTTTGCTTAAACCATCACTTATCTTTTAAAGAGATTAAGAAAATGAAAAAAGTTACCCATATTTTTACCATTTTCAGTGCTTTTTATTTCTTTGTGTTGATCCAGATTCCCCTTAAAGACCTGACTTTCACATTTCTTATAGTACAGGTTTTCTGGCGATGAATTCTCAGCTTTTCTTCATCTGACAATGTCATTGTTTTGCCTTCATTTAGGGTTATGTTATCATTGGGTATAAAATTCTAGGTTCAGCCATTTATCTTCCTCAGCACTTAAAAAATATCATACCATCTTCTAGTTTGCATAGCTGAGAACTCTGTTGTTATTCTTAACTGTTTTCCTGTAGGATGTAACGTTTCTCTCTCCTCTGCCTGCCTTTAAAATTTTGCTTTGTTTTTCCGCAGTTTGACTATTAATATGATGTAGTTTTCCTTTTATATTTTCTACTTCAATCAATGAAGTCAGTCAGTCGTGTCAGACTCTTTGCAACCCCATGGACTGTAGTCCACCAGGCTCTTCTGTCCATGGGATTTTTCCAAGCAAGAGTACTGGAGTCAGTTGCCATTTCCTTCTCCAGGGGATCTTCCTGACCAAGGGATTGAACCCAGGTCTCCCACGTTGCAGGCAGACACTTTACCATCTGAGCCACGAGGGAACTACTTGGAGTTCTCTAAATTAATTTTGAAAGTTTGGGGCCATTATCTCTTCAAGTACTTCTTTTGGGATTCCAGTTGCAAATATGTTAGTCTGTATTATCCCACAGCTCTAAAAGACACCATTCTATTTTTTCACTCATTTTTTATGTTTAAATTTAATCATTACTGTTGACTTTTCTTCCAGTTTACTTATTCTTTCCAGTTTACTTATTCTTTCTTCTACTGTATCCAGTCTGCTGATTCACCCCTCAGAGGAATTCGTCTTTCATCTCTGTGCTCAACATTTATTAAGTGTCAACCTTATTTTCTACTGGATCTTCTAATATATTAAAAGTTATTTCAGTCTCACTATGTGATAAGTTCCAATTATGCATCATCTCTAAGTGTGAGTCTGTTGCTATTTTTCTCTCTTAACAGTAGTTTTTATCATTTTGAAAAACGTTTCTTGAAATTTTTTGATTGAGTGTTACACGTTGATTATAGATGAAGAGTAGAACCTTAGATATATGGAAAGGCAAAATGATAGAATACAGAAAGAGGAACTCCCCAGGTCGGTAAGTGCCCCAAAATGCTACTGGAGATCAGTGGAGAAATAACTCCAGAAAGAGTGAAGGGATGGAGCCAAAGCAAAAACAATACCTAGTTGTGGATGTAACTGGTGATAGAAGCAAGGTACGATGCTATAAAGAGCAATATTGCATAGGAACCTGTAATATTAGGTCCATGAATCAAGGCAAATTGGAAGTGGTCAAATAGGAGATGGCAAGAGTGAACGTTGACATTTTAGGAATCAGCGAACTAAAATGGACTGGAATGGGTGAATTTAACTTAGATGACTCTTGATGAAAGTGAAAGAGGAGAGTGAAAAAGTTGGCTTAAAGCTCAACATTCAGAAAACGAAGATCATGGCATCTGGTCCCATCATTTCATGGGAAATAGATGGGGAAACAGTGGAAACAGTGTCAGACTTTATTTTGAGGGGCTCCAAAATCACTGCAGATGGTGATTGCAGCCATGAAATTAGAAGACGCTTACACCTTGGAAGAAAAGTTATGACCAACCTAGATAGCATATTGAAAAGCAGAGATATTACTTTGCCAACAATGATCCGTCTAGTCAAGGCTATCATTTTTCCTCTGGTCATGTATGGATATGAGAGTTGGACTGTGAAGAAAGCTGAGTGCCAAAGAATTGATGCTTTTGAACTGTGGTTTTGGAGAAGACTCTTGAGAGTCCCTTGGACTGCAAGGAGATCCAACCAGTCCATTCTAAAGGAGATCAGTCCTGGGTGTTCTTTGGAAGGCATGATGCTNAAAAAAAAAAAAGCTGTCGAAAAACACTGTTGAGCAACCAAAAGCAGATAGAAACTAGAGGGTAAGGTTCATCTGTGCTTGTAAGAAGGAATTATCACTGGGTGAATTGCCATTTCTTATGGCATTTAACTTGAGGTCATGCCCAGTTTGGTACTGTGAAGGGTGACTAAAATTTAGATATAGACCCCCAGTCTTGGCTTGAAGAGTTTGGAGTTTGACTCCAGTCAAGTTAAATGTCTGCTGAAATAGTCAATAACCTTTGGAGGAATGTAACAGAATCCAGAATTTGGCTGGCTTAAAGAACTAGATGACACAATTTGGAGCATTTGTACTAACTGAAAAATGAGGAAGAAAATACAGAAAAAGTGATGCAGAGAGGAGCATAAACTGTCTAAATCTTTCATATGGACAAACTCTGGGCAGCCTAACTAAGGCTAAAAGGATTGAACAGAGGTTTTTGTTTTCATTCCCCCACAGGGGAAACAACAGTTTGGAATTTGACTCCAGTCAAGTTAAATGCCTATTAAAATAGGCAATAATCTTTGGAGGAATGTGACAGAATCCAGATTTTCTACAACATATTATTTACAATGACCAGAATATAATCCAGAGTTTCTAGACATGCCCAAGGGAAAAGACCACTCTTTGAGACTGACCCTGAGGTGACCCATATGTTGAATTTAGTTCACAAGGATTTTAAAGTACCTATTATGACAATACTCAGGGAAGTAGAGAAACATAGATTGTATAATAAATGAACAAGTATGAAATCTCGGAAAGTCTCATCATTTTTCATAATGAACAAATAGACTATAAAAAATGGGAATGCAGACCTGAGGAAAGCTATATATGAAATAAAACATTTTACCAAATAGGCTTAATAGCAGATTGGAACTAACAAAAGGAAGCTTAGTGAACTTGCAGATAGATTAATAGGAGTTATCCAGTCTGTAGAACAAAGAGGAAAATGACCCAAAGTAAAATGAATGGAAGCTCAGGGACCTCTGAGATAAAATAAAAATGTCTAATATATGTTTATTGGCAATTCCAGAAGGAGAGGAATGGGAGAATGGTACAGAAATGTATTTAAGGAAATATTGGCCAAAATTGGTGAAAGGCCTAAAATTATCAATTCAAAATGAAAGAAAGTGAAAATCGATCAGTCACATTCATTTCGACCCCATAGACTGTACAGTCCATGGAATTCTCCAGGCCAGAATACAGATTTCCCTTCTCCAGGGGAATCTTCCCAACCCTGGGGTTGAACCCAGATCTCCCACATTGCATGCAGATTCTTGACCAGCTGAGCCACCAGAGAAGCGAAGCATGGCAAATCCACACATGATCAGTACAAAGAAGATCACATAGGGGCACGTTATATTCAGACTGCTGAAAGCCAAAGATAAAGAGAAAAATCTTGAAAATAGCCAGAAGTAAAACAGCTGGACCTGATAAAAAAGGTTGCTGAAGATTAAAAAAAAACCCATGAACTCTAAATTCTGTATCATTAAAGCTACTTTAAGGATACAGATGAAATAAAGATGAACTTTTTTGGATAAACAAAAACTAAGAATTTAGTATCAGCAGACCTGTGCTACAAGAAGCTCTCAAGGAGATTCATCAGGTTAAATGGTAATGATACCAGATGGAAACTCAGATCTTTAGAAAGGAGATAGTAACTGGGTGAGGATTAGTCTTTTTTCCCCTTATCTTTTAAAATATACATGACTTTTTCAAGCAAAAACTATAACGTTGTAGTGTCGAGCTCCTTAAAGTGGCAGGAATGAAGTGTGGTAAATGGTTCTTATATTACATGTGAAGGGGTTACAATACAGTTAATATTACAACATTAACTGAAGTAAACTAGTTAAGCTTAAGGATATATATTGTAAGTAATGCCTACAACAGTCTCTTAAAATGTAGTGCAAAGAGGTATATTAAAAACCCATAGATAAAATGAAATTCTAAAAACATATTTGGTTAGCCCAAAAGAAGTCACTGAAAGAGGAATAGAGAAACAGAAAACTTGGAGGGAAAAAAAAGAGAAAACTTGGGTCTGGGGAGGGAGGCTAATAAGATGGCAGCTCTAAATTCAGTCACATCAGTAATTAAGTGTAAATGTAAATTTTTAGTGAAAGATATTTTCTGTGTGTATATGTGTATCAGGACCCAACTACATAATGCTTTGAATATAAAAGACAAGAGTTGAAAGTAAATGTGTAAACTATAAACTATACTATAGTAAACTATACTATGTAAAAAGTAAATATATGGAATTCCATGAAGGTTCAGTGGTTGGGACTTGATGCTTTCATTCCCTGGGCCCAGGTTTGACCCCCTAGTCAGGGAATTCTGATCCTTAAAGCCAAGTGGCATGGCCAAAAAAAGACCAACCAGTAACTATAATAAGATGGGCTATGTTGATATCAGATGAAAACTATTACCAGACAAAGAATATTACTAGAGATAAAAATATTTTGTAGTGTTGAAAGGATCATTAGTAACTCTGTTTATAACCAATAACAGATTCAAAATATATNCCAACCAGTAACTATAATAAGATGGGCTATGTTGATATCAGATGAAAACTATTACCAGACAAAGAATATTACTAGAGATAAAAATATTTTGTAGTGTTGAAAGGATCATTAGTAACTCTGTTCAAAATATATGTAGCAAACATTAATAGAATCAAAAGAAAAATTCAAATTCACAATCATTGTTATGTATATTCAACATCTTCTCTCAGCAATTGTTAAAACTAGATAAACAGCATGTATAGTTTCATTTCATTAAACATCATATAAAAATAGTTTCATTATTTTATCTCTAAAATAAAGCAATGAAAATAATGTGCCATTTCTTTACTGAACACAAGATGGCAGAGTAGTCACAATACTTGCAAAAATGGATCTGCATTGAATACAATGAAATATGCCATATTTTACTATGTGAACACACCTTTTTTCCTTCATTTATTTTAGAGCCAATAAAATGAACTGTGGTGATTAGTGTAATACATAGGCATACTGCAGTATAGTATCATAATACTTTGTACATGTGTGATAAACATTAAAAAAATTTTGTTGGATGAATGTAATGTGGGGCTTTGGAGTTACATTTGTTTTTGAATTTCAAAACAAAGATTATTTTACAATCTAATTATAAAAATACCACTTTTCCTTAGTAAAGGTAGTTCTCAGAGTTTTTGGTTTTAAGATCCCTTTACTCCTTTAAAAATTATTGAGNACATATTATTTACAATGACCAGAATATAATCCAGAGTTTCTAGACATGCCCAAGGGAAAAGACCACTCTTTGAGACTGACCCTGAGGTGACCCATATGTTGAATTTAGTTCACAAGGATTTTAAAGTACCTATTATGACAATACTCAGGGAAGTAGAGAAACATAGATTGTATAATAAATGAACAAGTATGAAATCTCGGAAAGTCTCATCATTTTTCATAATGAACAAATAGACTATAAAAAATGGGAATGCAGACCTGAGGAAAGCTATATATGAAATAAAACATTTTACCAAATAGGCTTAATAGCAGATTGGAACTAACAAAAGGAAGCTTAGTGAACTTGCAGATAGATTAATAGGAGTTATCCAGTCTGTAGAACAAAGAGGAAAATGACCCAAAGTAAAATGAATGGAAGCTCAGGGACCTCTGAGATAAAATAAAAATGTCTAATATATGTTTATTGGCAATTCCAGAAGGAGAGGAATGGGAGAATGGTACAGAAATGTATTTAAGGAAATATTGGCCAAAATTGGTGAAAGGCCTAAAATTATCAATTCAAAATGAAAGAAAGTGAAAATCGATCAGTCGCATTCATTTCGACCCCATAGACTGTACAGTCCATGAAATTCTCCAGGCCAGAATACAGATTTCCCTTCTCCAGGGGAATCTTCCCAACCCTGGGGCTGAACCCAGATCTCCCACATTGCATGCAGATTCTTGACCAGCTGAGCCACCAGAGAAGCGAAGCATGGCAAATCCACACATGATCAGTACAAAGAAGATCACATAGGGGCACGTTATATTCAGACTGCTGAAAGCCAAAGATAAAGAGAAAAATCTTGAAAATAGCCAGAAGTAAAACAGCTGGACCTGATAAAAAAGGTTGCTGAAGATTAAAAAAAAACCCATGAACTCTAAATTCTGTATCATTAAAGCTACTTTAAGGATACAGATGAAATAAAGATGAACTTTTTTGGATAAACAAAAACTAAGAATTTAGTATCAGCAGACCTGTGCTACAAGAAGCTCTCAAGGAGATTCATCAGGTTAAATGGTAATGATACCAGATGGAAACTCAGATCTTTAGAAAGGAGATAGTAACTGGGTGAGGATTAGTCTTTTTTCCCCTTATCTTTTAAAATATACATGACTTTTTCAAGCAAAAACTATAACGTTGTAGTGTCGAGCTCCTTAAAGTGGCAGGAATGAAGTGTGGTAAATGGTTCTTATATTACATGTGAAGGGGTTACAATACAGTTAATATTACAACATTAACTGAAGTAAACTAGTTAAGCTTAAGGATATATATTGTAAGTAATGCCTACAACAGTCTCTTAAAATGTAGTGCAAAGAGGTATATTAAAAACCCATAGATAAAATGAAATTCTAAAAACATATTTGGTTAGCCCAAAAGAAGTCACTGAAAGAGGAATAGAGAAACAGAAAACTTGGAGGGAAAAAAAAGAGAAAACTTGGGTCTGGGGAGGGAGGCTAATAAGATGGCAGCTCTAAATTCAGTCACATCAGTAATTAAGTGTAAATGTAAATTTTTAGTGAAAGATATTTTCTGTGTGTATATGTGTATCAGGACCCAACTACATAATGCTTTGAATATAAAAGACAAGAGTTGAAAGTAAATGTGTAAACTATAAACTATACTATAGTAAACTATACTATATAAAAAGTAAATATATGGAATTCCATGAAGGTTCAGTGGTTGGGACTTGATGCTTTCATTCCCTGGGCCCAGGTTTGACCCCCTAGTCAGGGAATTCTGATCCTTAAAGCCAAGTGGCATGGCCAAAAAAAGACCAACCAGTAACTATAATAAGATGGGCTATGTTGATATCAGATGAAAACTATTACCAGACAAAGAATATTACTAGAGATAAAAATATTTTGTAGTGTTGAAAGGATCATTAGTAACTCTGTTTATAACCAATAACAGATTCAAAATATATGTAGCAAACATTAATAGAATCAAAAGAAAAATTCAAATTCACAATCATTGTTATGTATATTCAACATCTTCTCTCAGCAATTGTTAAAACTAGATAAACAGCATGTATAGTTTCATTTCATTAAACATCATATAAAAATAGTTTCATTATTTTATCTCTAAAATAAAGCAATGAAAATAATGTGCCATTTCTTTACTGAACACAAGATGGCAGAGTAGTCACAATACTTGCAAAAATGGATCTGCATTGAATACAATGAAATATGCCATATTTTACTATGTGAACACACCTTTTTTCCTTCATTTATTTTAGAGCCAATAAAATGAACTGTGGTGATTAGTGTAATACATAGGCATACTGCAGTATAGTATCATAATACTTTGTACATGTGTGATAAACATTAAAAAAATTTTGTTGGATGAATGTAATGTGGGGCTTTGGAGTTACATTTGTTTTTGAATTTCAAAACAAAGATTATTTTACAATCTAATTATAAAAATACCACTTTTCCTTAGTAAAGGTAGTTCTCAGAGTTTTTGGTTTTAAGATCCCTTTACTCCTTTAAAAATTATTGAGGACCCCAAAGAACTTTTTTTTTTTTACTTTATTTTACTTTACAATACTCTATTGGCTTTGCCATACATCTTTGATGTTTAGAAATTGAAAGAATTTTTAAATTTAATTTTTAAAAATTTACTGTATATTATCATAAATAATAATATTTTCATGAAAAATAACTATGTTTTCCAAAACAAAATGTAGTGAATAAGTGGCATTGTTTCACACGTTGGCAGATATCTTTAATGTATGGCTTTGTAGGTGACAACTATATTCTGACAGCCCCTTCTGTTTTTAATCTTATGCACTTGTGAAAGAATGGGATTTTTAGAAAGGCAGGCAGCATCTTAGTATCACTATGAAAAAGTTTTGATCTTGGACTACTGAAAGAGTCTTGAACTGTGGGGGAATCCCTCAATTGTACTTTGAAACTCCCTGACTTATAAAATAGAACAAAGAAAAAATGAAACATTATTAGTTACAGTGTGTGGCCTGAGCCATGGGGATACAGTTCCCTCCTCATTGGTGGGCTGCAAAGGGTTCACATATATGGCTGCCTAACCTGAAAAATTGTGAGAGCCTCCTCTGGGAGACAGATTAATAGATATAAAATATCACTTGAGTCTTATGTTGTTCTGTGTCATCTAGAGCTAGGGATTAAGAATAGTTTGGAGCATGCTGCATTCCAGTTCTGAGTTCAGTTATTTGAGATATGAGGTGTGATTCAGGTTCTCTAGGTGGCAAAAGGCTTTTCGTCTCTAACCAGAGTTGGAGAGGTGACTAAAAAAAGAGCTCTCTGGAACTGTAAACTTCACCCATTGCTGCAGAGAATGGAAGATGATCTGGCAGTTGAACACAGATTGCCATTGACCCAGGAAATTCAATCCAATGTATATACTCAAGAAAAATACAAATATATGTCCACATAAAGACATGTACACAAATGTTCATAGCAGCATTATTCATCATAGCTAAAAAGTGGAAACAACTTAAGTGTTCCTGAGCTGATGCATGGATAAATAACATGTGACCCATCCATACATGGACTGTGATTCAGCCATAAAAAGGAATGACGTACTGGTACATGCAGCAGCATGGATGAATGTTGAAAATAGTATACTAAATGACAGAAGGTAAACACAAAAGATGACTTATTGTGTGATTCCACTTATGTAAAATGCCCAAAATATGTAAGTCTAAAGAGACAGAAAGTACCTTTGTGATTACCCAGGGCCAGGGAGGATGGGAGAATTGCTCTCTGAAGAATGTTTCTGCATTTTGTTAAATTGTGGTATGTATTATATGGTCCATGACCCCTACATAGGGACTCATAATTTTTCACAATATCGTATCAAAAACTTAAAGGAAGTCTCCCTTTTAAAGAACTGATGAGTCTCTGTTTGTTTCCATGTTAAAACTTTTTAAGATCAAATCATGAGACTTCTGTAAGTAGTATCTCTTTTATCCTTAGCTGCTTAGGAACTTCAGGATCACTTTTAATTGCTTAGTCATAGTAACTTTAGGTTTGGCAACTGGTATGTTTTTGCTTTTTAAAATTTGTACACACAAACTTACACAAGCTTGAGATTAATGTATTACGATAAGATGCCCATAGTCTATCAGTAGCAGTTGGG
Source organism: Neotragus pygmaeus (assembly GCA_006410875.1). Lineage (NCBI taxonomy): Eukaryota > Metazoa > Chordata > Mammalia > Artiodactyla > Bovidae > Neotragus > Neotragus pygmaeus. Next base: position 195,193 of record SJYV01004318.1, on the reverse strand, counting down.
GTTTAAATTACCACAAATTTAAATGTACATGAAAAACCAGAGGCAATGTTTGCTAAGATGGAAGAGCTCTTTGCATGTAAAATGGCAACATTAGTATTCAGGTTATACCTGAAATGATATTGAAATGTCTCCCATCAATAACTTTCAGGTAACAAAAGACATATTAATACATCTCTGGTCAATAAGCTGTAAAGCCTGTCATTCTGTGATTGATTTGATAATTTTGAAGTGGCTAGTTTTTATTCTAGGAACTTACGTGAGAGCTCAGAGTTCCATATCTATAACATAAACAAGATAATTTAGTTTGAAAATATTAGAACAGATACTGCCAGTGCATTGCCTAAAAGGGTCAGTGTAGCTGTTTTTCTGAGTGTGCTTTCAATTGCACTGCAGCTCTGCTAGACTGAATTAGCTATAACACGTACCCGCTGAACATTGCTATGGCATTTTTAAAGTATATGTTCCTAATGGAACTGATTTAGTTTTAGTAAGTGACTCCCCCTTCTCTTTTTTCTCCCCCAGCTTCATTGAGATACAGTTGACCTATAACATTGTGTAAGTTTAGGGTGTACAACATTATGATTTGGTATGTGTATATGTTGTGAAATTAAGTTGCTGTTCTTCACAGTGGTCAGCCAGTCTATTTCTTCTATCTACTCCTGGTTGGGGTTTAAGAAACAAAATACAAAAAATAAAATATCAGCACAAAGGAGAGGATAGACAGGTAGGTAAGTCAGTAAGTAGCCTCCTTAAGTCTCCCTCTACCACTGAAAGTCATCCATGTAAATAATCTGAAAGCAACAGTTGGGCTATGACTAGAGGATCTTGGTCTCAGCTGAGTTTCACACCATTTGGGGTTGATGTTTCATGAATCCATTCCTACCCATTCTTGTTCTTAATGTTATTATTAGGATTTAGGTTTTGCGAAATTTATTAGTAGCCTAGCATTAATGAGATTGTATCTTTAGGTCCATTAATACTATTCATTTATGTTTAGAGGGCAATCAGCTGTGTAAATCTGCCACACCTGAACAAAAAAATAGAGATTTAGAAAGACGTTATATCATTTAAAAATTTAGAAAGTTGCAAAATTTTAAAAGTAGAGTGGTAAGAACTCATGGGAGATGAATCTTGCACTTTAGAAAGTGCTGTTTAAAAGTCATGCAGGGTGCAAATTTGTTGTTGTTTAGTTGATAAGTCGTGTCTGACTCTTGGCAACCCTATGGACTATAGCCTACCTGGCTCTTCTGTCCATGGGATTTTTCAGGCAAAAATACTGGAGTGGGTTGCCATTTACTCCTCTAGGGGATCTTCCTGACCCAGGGGTTGAACCGAAGTCTCTTGCACTGCCTGCAGTGGCAGGCAGATTCTTTACTGCTGAGCCAGCTGGGAAGCCCGTGGTGTAAATAGAATACAGTAAAGCATGAAGGAAAAGCATAAAGCTAGGTTCTTTGTGAGTGTTTTTCTTCTGTCACAGTCAGGGGTCTAAGTTTTAGTTGGTAGGAAATGCTTCTGGAAAAAAAAAATGGAAAGAGATAAGAGGGAAGAAGAAAAAGAGGGAAGAGAGAATCTCTGAACCAGGGGAGATGCACGTGTCACATTTTGGAACATGTTTGGAAGTCTCATAATTAGCAAATTACTAATACTGCCAAATGTGGTTGGATCTAACATTTCTTGGGCTTTAATTCCACACAGTGAGGGATTTTATAAGCATTCCCAGTTTTGTGTATTTGAAGGGGATGAGAAGTTCTTCAAGTCTGGAGTCCATCAAAAAGGAGAGTAGATTGTGAGAGGATGAGGGTCCATGTAAAGAACTGGGAGGCAGTCAAGAACACGTGGGAGATACAAGGCTGGTCTGTGCTGATCAGGGACAGCTGTTAAGCTGCCTGGTCATCTCTCTGCTGTTGCTGGAACACGTGGAGTTCCATCAGAAGATTAGATGATCGTGTGTTATAGATTTCATGTTCCTGAGAAACACTAGAACTCTGAATGTTTGGAATGCATTCATTGTCTTTAAAAACCTATTGGAAATAATTCTGATCCTAATCATTACCTCAGACATTTGTGGTCTGTGGGACTTCGGAGCATTAAACAATAGCAAAAATTCCTTCTAAATTGGCTGGGAAAGGTTTATGGGTAAGGAGAGAGGAGGATGCTCCACCAGTTCCCCCCACCACCACCATTTTCCTGACTTATTTGGAGGACTGCTAAAAGAGAGATTTTGTGAGTTTACCTCTTTTTGTTGCCTAAGTTGTCTTTAAGTAATTTTATAAAGCAGTTTAGACTGGCTGGTTATTTTCCAAAATTAAATTGGTGGGGAAACTGCAGGTACCCTTCTTGGGTTTGAAATTTTACTACTTCTATTGATAATCAAATTAAGATGATGAGNCTCTTTTTGTTGCCTAAGTTGTCTTTAAGTAATTTTATAAAGCAGTTTAGACTGGCTGGTTATTTTCCAAAATTAAATTGGTGGGGAAACTGCAGGTACCCTTCTTGGGTTTGAAATTTTACTACTTTCCTTCCCAGGTGATTATATAGGATGAACATCTTAAATTACCTGAGTTTATTTAAATTCATGGAAGTCATTACATAAAGAAAGATTAGTCCTGGAAATAAGAAAACCAGTTGTTCTCCTTGCACTCTTGAGGTGTCTTGAAAGGCTAGGTTTGTCTACTATCTAGTTTTCAAATAAAGGATTAAAAGAAGTTCATTTCCTTGGGAAAGCTATTCAGTGAGCTCTTCTCCTCTTTATTTGTTACTTCCTATTCTTCTTTCTTCTTAAAAGATAAAAATGTTACCAGAAGATGGACTCCTTCCAGGGTCCAAGAGTGGACTCTTGTCTAACACTTGGCAATGAATCGTCCAAGGAGACACATGTACTAACAGCAAAAGACATCACTGGAAAGGGGAACGTGGGTGGGAGAGCAGCAGGGTGAAAGGACCCAGGAGAACTGCTCTGCCATCTGGCTTGTGGTCTCAGGTTTTATAATTATAAGGTTAGTTTTNTGTGTGTGTGTGTGTGTGCACATTCATGCTAGCTGTGCACATATGCAGATAGCAAGAACAGAGATCTTATTGTGCTGTCAGCTGAGCCGGGGCACTTTCCTACCTGCAGAATCAAATGATGAGGTCCTACAAATGAACATATCTATGAAACAGAAGCAGGCTCACAGATATAGAGAAGGGCTTGGGGTTGCCAAGGAAGAGGAGGGTTTGGGAGGGAAGGATTGAAAGTATGGATTTAGTAGATACAAACTATTATATACAAAATGGATAAGCAACAAGGTCCTACTTACATATAGCACAGAGAATTATATCCAATATCCTGTGATAAACCATAATGGAAAAGAATAAGAAAAATATATATATAGACATAAATATATGAGTCACTTTGCTGTACACCAGAAATTAACACAATATTGTAAATAGTTCAATAAATTTTTTTTAAAAAAAGAAAAACACGAGGTCCTAAAAGACCCCAGGTTATAGCCACCGCTAGTTAGGGATCTGGTGCTGACCTCTGGCGTTAGGACTCTTAGCTCTCCTTTAGCATACCCCTACGCTGGTCTCTGGTCAGATGCCCAGCTCAGTCATCCAGCTGCTCCATGCCCCTGGGCAGACTTCTTTGAGTGGTCCTAAATGGTCTCCATCCTCCAAGATGCAAGGCCTGTGGGAAATCCTGGCCTCGTCACAAATGGCGAGTAACAGCATCAGCCAGACACCTCCTGGGCATGGAGCCTAGTGTCTGGGTTGCCCCTTGCTGCCTTTCCCCTGAACCATGTCCCAAACCCTGCAGAACGTGGACCTAGAGGCCTGGGACCTTTCAGGCCTGGATTAATCTAATCTGATGAGTCACAATAATAAATCCTGACTTTTACATCCTGTGAATGATGTGCAGAGTACTTTCTCATCTGTCTTCCTATTCTAGCCCTGCCTCAGCCTGAGAGTTGGGTACCTTCTCCCAACTGATGAGATATGTGAGGTTCAGTGACCAAGTGGCTGGCCCATGCCACAGAGCCCCTCACTTTTTTGTTCTATCAAAGTGTAATTTTATTCACGTGTCAAAGATTTATCTAACTCATTAATAAGGCAACCAAAAAATAGTAAGGCTGGTTCAGTGGTCCATTTGAGAGGTAAAAGTTCTGTATATTTTGTTGGAAAAGATACACCAAAATAAGTTTGCTAAGGTAGAGGTGAAGCTGGTTAATATCTTATAGGGAATAATGCCATAAATTCTGTGGTTCTCTACTGGGCTAAATTCCTTTTCATATTCACGTACATGCACAGATATACTTGTATATGCAGCTACAAGTTAGCACATAACTCTACAAAGTCAGGACCCTAATCAGTAGTAAATTGTTGGGACTTTCCCACTGGCCCAGTGGTTAAGAATCTGCCTTGCAATGCTGGGGACACAAGTTTGATCCCTGGTCAGGGAACTAGGGTCCCACATGCTGCAGAGCAACGAAACCTGTACTGCAACGAAAAATCCCACGTGACACAACTGAGACCTGATGCAGCCAAATAAATAGTTTTTAAAAACAGTAAATTGTAGAACAAAGGTACAGTCCCTTGCCAAGTCACTTCAGTCATGTCCGACTCTTTGCACCCCTATGGACCATACGTCGCCTACCAGGCTCCTCTGTCCTTGGAATTCTCCGGGCAAGAATACTGAAGTGGATTGCCATGCTTCCTCCAGAGGATCTTCCCAACCCAGGGAGAATTAAATAACTCTGAGTGCTTCAACCCTGTCCCAGAACGACACTGAAAGGCCACACAGTCCTCCTTTTGCCTATTTCCAAGTTAAGGATAATTTTTCTTAAATGCAGAACACTCTCCTCCTTGCCCAGTCCTCCTGACTGATGCTGAACACACTTCCGGTCTCCAGGCCCACCAGCTCCTCGGCTCTCAGCCCACAGACCTTCGTCAGCTTCTGCAGCCAACCACATGAACCAGCCCAGACCAGCCTGCTGGCTCCAGGGTTCAGTTGTCCGTTGGTCCAGAGCAGCCCTTACTGAGATGCCTTTTGTGTGTAATAATAACACAGTATTCACAGAGAGTTTTCCCACAGTAGACTTATTTAAGCTTTGCAAGAATTTTAAGTGGTAGGCAGCTGGGCAACATCCGCACTCCCTTCTTAAAGATAAAGTTAAAAAAAAAAAAAAAAAAAAACCCAAACACCTAAAGGTCACGGTGACTAGAAGAGGCCTGAGTAGGAAACAGCAGATCCTGGCTTTGACCCCAGGGCCATATGCTGTTTTCTGTTGCAGCCTCCCCTCCCTGTTCCACTAACATANAAAAAAAAAAAAAAAAAACCCAAACACCTAAAGGTCACGGTGACTAGAAGAGGCCTGAGTAGGAAACAGCAGATCCTGGCTTTGACCCCAGGGCCATATGCTGTTTTCTGTTGCAGCCTCCCCTCCCTGTTCCACTAACATACTGGGATGGACAGAGTGGTTCTGCCAGTCTCAATTACACTCCCCTCCCTGTTACCCTTCTCGCTGCACCTCTTCTCCCGGGGTTCATCTGCACCCCCTGAACTCAGCCCTTTCTTTCCAACCCCTGAGACAGGAAAATTAACTGCCCTGGGTTCTCTTGCCTTAGGATCTACCTGGGAGGTGAATGGCCCCCTTCAAAGGGTCTTAATTAANACTGTGGTGTTGGAGAAGACTCTTGAGAGTCCCTTGCACTGCAAGGAGATCAAACCAATCAATCCTGAATATTCATTGGAAGGACTGATGCTGAGGCTGAAGTTCTAGTACTTTGGCCACCTGATGCAAGGAACTGGCTCATTGGAAAAGACCCTGATGCTGGGAAAGATTGCGGGCGGGAGGAGATGGGAATGACAGAGGGTAAGATGGTTGGATGGCATCAACAATTCGATGGACATGAGCTTGAGCAAGCTCCGGGAGATAGTGAAGAACAGGGAGTCTTGGTGTGCTGCAGTCCCTGGGGTCACAAAGAGCTGGACACAGCTGAGCAACATGGAAGATACTAGCTTCAGGGCTTACTGAAATAATTTCTTTCAGTGAAGTGTTTCTTAGCTATCTAGGGCCAGCATCATGCGCCCAACTGTTTACACTCCCTATCCCTCATCTGTAGAGAGTGGCTGTAGCCTGATAGCAAGTATTCTCCTTTCTGAATTCCCTTTTAGAACTAACACCCAAAAAAGGTGTCCTTACCATTATAGGGGACTGGAATGCAAAATTAGGAAGTCAAGAAACACCTGGAGTAACAGGCAAATTTGGCCTTGGAAT
>SJYV01004318.1:164887-188009 GCA_006410875.1 Neotragus pygmaeus | reverse complement strand
TTAAATCTCAACATTCAGAAAACGAAGATCATGGCATCTGGTCTGATCACTTCATGGGAAATAGATGGGGAAACAGTGTCAGACTTTATTTGGGGGGCCTCTAAAATCACTGCTTCTGGTGACTGCAGCCATGAAATTAAAAGATGCTTACTCCTTGGAAGAAAAGTTATGACCAACCTAGACAGCATATTGAAAAGCAGAGACATTACTTTGCCAACAAAGGTCCGTCTAGTCAAGGCTATGGTTTTTCCTGTGGTCATGTGAGAGTTGGACTGTGAAGAAAGCTGACTGCCAAAAAATTGATGCTTTTGAACTGTGGTGTTGGAGAAGATTCTTGAGAGTCCCTTGGACTGGAAGGAGATCCAGCCAGTCCATTCTTAAGGAGATCAGTCCTGGATGTACTTTGGAATGAATGATGCTAAAGCTGAAACTCCAGTACTTTGCCCACCTCATACGAAGAGTTAACTCATTGGAAAAGACTCTGATGCTGGGAGGGATTAGGGGCAGGAGGAGAAGGAAACAACAGAAAATGAGATGGCTGGATGGCATCACCGACTGGATGGACGTGCATTTGAGTGAACTCCGGGAGTTGGTGATGGACAGAGAGGCCTGGCATGCTGCGATTCATGGAGTCGCAAAGAGTTGGACACGACTGAGTGACTGAAGTGAACTGAACTGAACTGAATTAGGGCTCACTGGCTTACATGGGAGGGATGTAATGGCTGATGACTGTGACAGCCTTAAGTTCTTCAGCTAACATTGCAGGCATTGTTCTCCCTCTTGGGGGCCCTCCAGGCTCAGAAATTCAGATTTGAAGGCCTGAAGTCTCTGATGGCTTTTTCATCCTTGTTTATTGATGTGGCAGGAGATATTCCATTTCACACACTATAATACATTTAAGGTCATTAGTCTGGCTTTTGAGGGCCTAAAAATAATGTACCAAGGTAAATATTCTCAACATGCACCTTGCTTTGAGCAAACTGAAGTGCTTTGAGCGAATCACTAGCTTTGACAAACTCTGTACCTTTGCCTATTTGAATGTCTTTCTCCTTCTTCTACCTGTTAAAATTCTACATAGCCCCAGAGATGGTACTTTACACATAACTGGATATTCCATAAATATTTGGTAAATAAAATTTCAATTTCTATTTATAATTATGTATATATTTTTTNAAACTCTGTACCTTTGCCTATTTGAATGTCTTTCTCCTTCTTCTACCTGTTAAAATTCTACATAGCCCCAGAGATGGTACTTTACACATAACTGGATATTCCATAAATATTTGGTAAATAAAATTTCAATTTCTATTTATAATTATGTATATATTTTTTACATATTTTCTATTTTAGTATAAATTTATATATTCAGGAAACATATATAAAGATTCTGATGACAGTTATTTGACCTGATTTTTTACATTATTAAATAGCATTTATTGAATAATATATTATGATTTTCTGTTATGATCTTTTACAATTGGTCTTTTAGGTTGTTCCCAATATTTTGCTAATATAAATAGTGCTATGATTAGTATGGATCTTTCTGTGTATGCAAATATTTTCCCAGGTAAATTCCTGAATTACTAAATAGAAGAGTTGCATATTTTAATATTTTTAGTGTATATTGAGAAGGTGTCCTCCAGAAAGGTTGTTTAAATTTAATTCCCATTTTTAAGTCTGGCAACAAATACTGTTAGTTGTTTTCCTTAACGTGAAAATCTCACTTTGTTCATTTTGCAGAAAATGTCTATCAGATAACCAAGTCCGAGTAACTAGTTTATAGGTCATTTATTTTATTTTACGTATAAACAACCTTTCAAGAAAAAACACAGTTTGATATGCAAATCCAACAATTGCCTAAATGTTTTTCCTCAGGGAAACCGTCTTACTTAGCAGCATACGTGTTTTTGAGAACTTCCCATTTGTCACACAGCATATTAAAGAAGTCCTGAAACCAAAGGTTCAAGTTTAAGAAAGTTTGTGTTTTTTTTTCTAATTAAGGAAGGATATTCTCAAATGAAACCAATTCCCTCCACCCCCATGAGTCTGTGGTGGTGAAGAATATCATGATTGAGGCCATAGCCTTGCTATGTGCTAAGATGCAGTTTTACCCACATTGCTTTTTCAAAAACTGTTACAAATGTCAACACAGTGAAAAAGGTAAATAACATCTTAGTGTTACTGAATTGGCCAAAAAGTTCATTATGGAAAAACCCAAATGAACATTTTAACCAACCCAATATTGACACTAGTCAAGACCTCACGGGTATCTGGGCATTGGGATTCTCCAGAGGTCTATAGACGACACTTGGAGAACATTTTTCTAAACTTTCCCTGCATATGCTCTCATTCTGTCCCTCCCTTGTTGACTAATTTAATCTGCTTTTTAGTTTTTCAGAGCAGTGTAAGAATGTCTAGTTTTGATCAGAAAAAAATGGTAGCATCTCATGGAGTTGGAGTCACGTTGCTTTTATGTTACTTTTCTCCCACCGCAGGTTCATCGTTGGGTCAACTATGAATCCATGCTGAAAGAATGCCTGGTGGGCAGGATGGCCATGAAACCTGCTCTTCCTAAAGGTAGATGGGTCCAGGACTAAACTGGCGTTGGTGTTTGACACAGATGTACTATCTTTTAGAGGGATTTCAGCAAATAGATTTAAATAAATCACTAAGTCATTCTCATTTCACTGGCCTCCTAGTCCAGCACTATAAAGGCTTTTCTTTAGTTATTTAGAATGAAACAGTGACTTCACCTGAAAAATTTGACTGTTTTGAGAGAACTTTCCATAGTGTGGGGAATAAACATAATTGAAGTGAAAGGACTTTGTTTACTCAGTTTTTGTTAGTATTTTGTTACAAGACTCTGTGTAACCAGTCTCATTACATGCAGTAGCTTGAGCACTTGATTAGAGTTGACTTTTAGACTAGTTTCCTAGAGTGTTATTGTTTGAATATGTAATTGTATTCCCGTGACTCCAAAACCAGAAAATATAAAAAGTTATACAGTGAAATTTTCCTTCCCATCGTTATCTCCCATTCCTTGACTATTTAAAATAGACAACTCATATTCTGATTTTAAAGTACTTTTAAAAAAACCCCATTTCTTGCCCTTACCTTAACAACTGCCACTCTGCAATCAGCACAGTGTTGGAGAGCATCTCTTTACTCCTAAGCTTCTTTTAGAATAGTGCCCTTTGCAAAGTTTCAACATGCGGTAAGAGTGGCAGAAGCACTTTGCATGAGTCCTTTACTGTGGATAGAATGGAGTCGTTTGTTTTGAACAACTCTTGATTTTGACATCCAAAGTAGGAGTAAATTGGCTTGTTTGACCTGACCCTGCTACTATTTATATAGTAAAGTGAATTTTGTATTTCCAGGCTTTATTGATGGAGACCTCCATTGGCTGTGTCAACTTATCTAGATTTGAACTCTTGTTCCATGGCCTGTTGATGGTGCCATAAAGATAGCTCTTTCTATCACTGAGCCTCAAGTTTTTTTTTAATCTCTGCAAAGATTGATAGGGCTAATAATTCATATGAGTAAATCAGCATAATAGCAGTGTAACAGATATGCAAAAAGGCTTTTTTCTTTCTACTAATACTACTACAAAACAAATAAGCATTACATGTATCTAGGCAGACTTCAGAAGTATTGCAAGTTCAGTTTCAGACCTCCACAGTAAAGCAGATACCACAGTAAAAGAAGTCACATGAATTTTTTGGTTTCCCAGTGCATATAAAAGTTATATTTACCCTCTACTATAGTCTATTAAGTATACAATAACAGTATGTCTGCAAAAACAATGTACATACCTTAATTGAAAAACACTTTTGTATTGCTCATCCTGTTTGTGAGGCCATTTGTCTTCTGTTCATACTGTTTGCACTGTTTGCTGAACCCAGTGTAGGCAAGGCAAAAGCTACAAGGCTGGAAGGAGATTCGAGGAGCTATAAGAAGTGCAGACATGTTTATTCTCTCCTGGCTGGAACATCAGCCATAACACAATCTCTCTCCTGGCTGATGCAGCAGCCATAGCAGCAGCCACAACATAACCGTAACGTAGCCATAACAGAACCATAACATAACTTCGTATAACATAATCATGATGTCATTCCAGTGTAGCCTCAGTGCTGCATCAGCCGGGGCTTTCATGGTGAAACTCATACAGGCGTACCACACAAGGTAACCCGTGACCAAGGGAGCACCTCATGTGCAGTGCTAAAAGTGATCTCAGCTATTACATAATCATTATTTACAAAACGTAGGGCAAGAGTAAGAGGCCTTGGGGTGAGAGAGCCTGACCATGCCATCTTGGCTAATTTGCTCTTTCCCTACAACTTTATTACTTAAAAAAAAAGCTAACCATCATCTGAACCTTCAGCAAGTTGTAATCTTTTTGCTGGTGGAGTGTCTTGCCTTAATTTTGATGACTCCTGACTTATCAGGGTGGTGGTTGATTCCTGGAGTTGGGGGCAGCTGTGGAGTCTCTTAAGATAAGACCACAATGGAATCTGCCACATTGATTGATTCTTCCTTTCACTAATGGTTTTTCTGTACTGTATAGACCTATTTGATAGCATTTTACCCACAGTAGAACTTCTTTCAAAATCAGTCAGTCCCCTCAAATACTGCTGCTGCTACTTTATCAACTGAGTTTCTGTAATATTCTAAATCCTTTGTTGTCATTTCAACAATGTTCACAGCATCTGGACTGGGAGTAGGTTCCATCTCAGGAAACCACATTTTGTGCTTACCCATAAGAATCAACTCCTCATTCCAGAGAGGCGGTCCTAAGATGGCAGAGGAATAGGACAGGGAGAGCACTTTCTCCCCCAAAATTCATCAAAAGAACATTTGAACGCTGAGTAAATTCCACAAAACAACTTCTGAATCAAAACACAAAACAACCTCTGCCAGCAGAGGACATCAGGCATCCAGAAAAGCAGCCCATTGTCTTCGAAAGGAGATGGAGAAGTCTTGAGACTACTATAAAAATAAGANCCATATGACCCAGTAATCCCACTCCTGGGCATGCCGTTGTTGTTGTTATTCACTCAGCCATGTCCCACTCTTTGTGACCCCAGCATGAACTGCAGCATGCTAGGCTTCCCTGTCCTTCACTCTCTCCTGGAGTTTGCTCAGGCTTATGTCCATTGAGTCAGTGATGCCATCCAACCATCTCATTCTGTGTCACCACCTTCTCCTCCTGCCTTCAGTCTTTGCCACGGCATCAGGGTCTTTTTAAATGAGTCAGTTTTTCGCATCAGGTGGCCAAAGTTTGGAGCTTCGGCTTCAGCATCAGTCCTTTCAATGAATATTCAGGGCTGATTTCCTTTAGATGGACTGATTTGATCTCCTTGCTGTCCAAGGGACTCTCAGGAGTCTTCTCCATCATATGGTACAATTAGGTACCATACGCTATGGTACAATAGCACCAGCATATGGTAATATTGTTTTTAGATTTTTGAGGAACCCCTGTACTATTTTCCATACTAGTGACTGTACCCATTTATGCTCCCACCAACAGTGTAGGAGATTCCCTTTTCTCCACATCCTTTCCAGCATTTATTTGTAATGATGGTCATTCTGTAAAATAGTCACATTTTCTAATGGCATAGCTCATGTCAGAAATGTGCATATGTGTGTGTGCACACACACACTTGTGCTTGCTCAGTCTTGTCTGACTCTTTGTGACACATAAACTGTATCCTGCCAGGCTCCTGTGTCCTTGAAATTGTTCAAGCAAGAATACTGGAGTGAGTTGCCATTTCTTTCTCCAGGGAATCTTCCCAATCCAGGGATCGAACCCAAATCCCTTGTGTCTCTTGTATTGGCAGGCAGATTCTTTACCACTAGCACCACTTGGGTGTTTCTTCTTAATTTCTCATAGGTTTATCATGATTTCTAATATTAATGCTTTATGTTTTGACTTTACATGTCTGTTTTCTCAAGCAGCTACTGACTATAAAGCACTTAGAGCCATAGACCAGGAGAATACTTTCAAGGTGGAAGAGGGATTCTGTTCTAACAACCTCAGTTTAAAAGTTCAGATACTGAAGCTTGTAGGTATATATACCTTCCTTAACTAATAATAGTTATTTAATTGGAAAAGTTCACCCTTGAAAAAAATCCTGGATACTTCTTTTTGTAAGATAGTGATCACCTCATTAAAGTTATCTTCTTTTGAATAATTTATTTTCCTTTGGTATACACCAGTGGTTCTTGGGTTGATTTTTCTCCCTGCCAGACTGGTGGCTCAGATGGTAAAGCATCTGTCTACAATGTGGGAGACCTGGGTTCGATCCCTGGGTCAGGAAGATTCCCTAGAGAAGGAAATGGCAACCCACTCCAGTACTCTTGCCTAGAAAATCCCATGGATAGAGGAGCCTGGTGGTCCATAGGGTCACAAATAGTCAGACACAACTGAGCGACTTCGCTTCAGAGACACTAGAGGCTTCCCAGGTGATTCAATGGTAAAGACTCTGCCTGCCAATCCCAGAGCCACAAGAGATGTCGGTTCGCTCTTTGGATTAGGAAGAGTCCCTGGAGGAGGAAATGGCAACCCACTCCAGTATTCTTGCCTGGAGAATTCCATGGTCAGAGGAGCCTGGCAGGCTACAGTCCATGGTTACTCAAAGAATTGGACATGACTGCGTGACTTTCACTTTCCAGAAAGCAGAGGTTCTTAGCAGAGTAATGCACTCTAACCAATGTTATAAGAAGATGCAAATTTCTTGGCCATGGAGCCAACCAAATAGTAGAATTAGTTAACAAGACGGAATGTTAAGTTTTTTGTTAAAGAGGAAAGTATTTTGTGCCTAAAATGACCCAGATGTGACTGTGCTTCATAGTGAAGAATAGTCTCTCTTATTTCTGTGACTCAGTTTTCCAAAAGAATTGCAAAGATAAGACTTGTAGAGCTTTAAAGGTTTTTTAGATCATTTAAGTAGGTGTTCTCTTCTTGCTGGTACTTCTTATATTAAAAAAAAAAAACAAAAAACTCAGAAAAAAGCAGTTAATTTAGCAGAATCTGACAGGTTCAAATCAATTCACATCAGATGGGAAATAATTATAGGAGATGATTTTTTTTTCCCCCTAGAAACAAATTACTTGGAAGAAATGTTTAAAATCTGTGAGTCTCTTAGATAAAAACAAATTATTTAACATGATCAATGAGATTCATCGAACTGCCAAATATGTTGTGCACTGAAAATAGACTTAATTTACTTTTGTTATGGTGAGTTTGTTATTTGTTCTAAGATAAAACCAATGATTGCAAGTACAGTAGCAAAGACAGGTGAAATTGGATGGAGGTCAGTTGCCAAGCCGGACCGTCACTTGCAAACTAATGACTAGATTTTTATCTAGAGGTTGAGAAACAAAACTCATTTTGAGACATAATTTAAATGGTCTGTAGGCCTTGTGTCTTTTGAGAAAGTATTAACTCTCTCAATGGCTTATTAAGAAAAATGATGTTCAGTTCAGGGGATATAAAGTTTAACCTCAGCTTTACTGCTAAAGAGCCATGGGTTTCATTCAAGTCCTGACCTCTGTTTTCAGCCTTCAATGAAGAGAATGGATGATAATTTGATGTGTGTTGTTAAGATCCCTTTCAGCTCTGAACTTATTTCAGTAAAATGGGGAAAATAAAAGAATGGTTATCTGACCTCCTTAATCATAGTTATTTTATGACGTGAGTGACAAGTGGTACTAATTTTATGAGGTCTCTGGTTGATTGAAAATTAAAATATAAAAAAATTTGAAAGCTTGGATGTACATATTTTGGTTTCTTTTTCTACAAAACAAGGTGATATCATGTTAACAAGTAATGTCTATCAATTCAGTTTACTTCTTGAATATTTTGTGTTAGCTTGGCATTCTTTTTTTTTTTTTCTTTTGGCAACTTGCTGAGGGTTTTATATTAACATATGGTTATAAAACTTGTGGTGATCAAGGTATAATATAGATTTGTGAGCCGGTTGCCATCCTGAAAGAAAACACCCATTAAACTTTTTCTGGCTTGTAGCCCTAAGGATTGATTATACTGATATGCAAGTGAAAATCTTAACATATTTCAACACTTGGCCATTTAAATTTGAATAATCATTTTAAGTGCTCACCTAGTTAAGAGAGAAAGATAGTAAGGTATCTTTCTTTGGGTTAATATGTATGTTTCTGATATAAAGTGTAATCTAATAAATTTTGGATAGTTTTGACTAATTTAATTTAGATAATGACAACCTGGAGAAAACTTGGGTCTTTATGTGCTTTCTAAAGAAATTCACCAAGATATTAGGAGAGGGAAATCCAAAAAAGGAGGGGAAAGCCCAGTGAATTTTGAGACAGACATCTGCAGAAATGACTTGGCAGTCTTCAGAGGTGAAGTGACTTACTTAAAAGATAGGCCATCTCCTCAGGGCTTTTCTTGAAGAAAGCCCTTTTAGAAGAGGGCTGTTATCCTTATGTCAATAATAGAAACTGATCTTCTCTGATGTTACACTTTTCTTACCTAACTTTTTTATTTTCCTAAACTGCTGTACAGACTATCATGAGGAAAAGAAAGTTTTAAATGGTAAGTCATATACATTTATAGTAAAAAGCTGAATCATATTCACATGATTGTACACAAAATGCCTTACCGAATTATTGGGGATATTTAGATATTTTTATGCAAAAGATGTGTTTACTTGCTAAGCTTAGAGGTTTTGACAGGACTCTGTAGATCCCTTATTGAAGCCATGACTCTTTCTATAGTCCTTTCTATGGCATCTCTGAACTTGTGTTCATCTGTCCTTAGCTTAAATACAGTAAGTCCCCTATATACGAACGAGTTCTGTTCCGAGAGTGTCTTCATAAGTCCAATTTGTTCATAAGTCCAACAAAGTTAGCCTAGGTACTCAATTAACACAATAGGCTATACAGTAGTGTATAACAGGTNGTGTTCATCTGTCCTTAGCTTAAATACAGTAAGTCCCCTATATACGAACGAGTTCTGTTCCGAGAGTGTCTTCATAAGTCCAATTTGTTCATAAGTCCAACAAAGTTAGCCTAGGTACTCAATTAACACAATAGGCTATACAGTAGTGTATAACAGGTTTATAATACTTTAAACACAACTAATAAATTAAAAAAAACACAGAAAACATTTTTAGTCTTATAGTACTTTGAAAAGTACAACAATACCAGCTGTATCACTGCTGCTTTTGCACTTGCTTCGAAGGATCCTAGGCTTGAAATAAAGATACTGTACTAGTATACTCTGTACCTGGCTTCCCAGGTGGCACTAGTGGTAAAGAACCCAGCTGCCAGTGCAGAAGGCAAAGGAGATACAGGTTCAATCCCTTGGTGGGGAAGATCCCTTGGAGGAGGGCATGGCAACTCACTCCAGTATTCTTGCCTGGAGAATCTCATGGACAGAGGAGGCTGGAAAGCTAAAGTCCATGGGGCCTCAGAGAGTCGGACACAACTGAAGCATCTTAGCACACATGCACTCTACACAACTGTACAGTAAAGTACACAAAAGCACAGCCACTTGTAGAGGACGCATGCATGTGACAATGTACACTATACACATGAACTGACTTACAGGACTGGACACGTGAATGCACGTTTGCAGTTTTGAAAGTTTGAGACTTGAAGGTTCTTACGTAGGGAACTTAACTATGCTTGGATTGACTCGGAGTTCCCCGCTCCGATGCCAGGCTGAGGGCACCTCTCCCTCAGGCACAGGGCTCTCCTCCAGTGTCTATTGCAGATACTGAGTAGCGTATGAATCCCCTCTTCTCTGGGCTTGGCAGCTCTCCTCAGCCATTCGCTATGATTTGGAATCATGACTGACACTACCCCTAACCCCCTCAAAAACTCTGGTGTGAGACTTTCAAAACTGCATGGGGCTACTCTGACTGAACTGTAATTAATACTAATATATGTTTTAAAATGCATTTTTTCCTTCCTATTTTGGACAAGAAAGTTATAGAAATTCAGCTAGCAAGCTAGATTGCCAGATGAATTTCCTCTTCTTTTTCAAGTAGAGGAGATAGTCTTCTTATAGACCAATATATGCAGTTTGTGATGTGCCACCTGAAGTTGTTCGTCTGACAGGGTCACCGCATTAAAGGAAGGACCGTTCTTGGGTTTCAGCTGATACTTTAGTCTTCCCTGATACTAGGCAAACAGCCTTTCCTTAAAGGCTAATTACTGATTGGCTATTTCCTTTCCCGCCACATTGCTTTCCTTTGGATGCATGGCAGTTAACATGTCAGTTAACAGTGGCCTTAAAAATGTGATATTACATTGTCCAGTTGTCTAGCCAGCACAGTTATCTCTTTTATATGAATATGTATGCCTCAAATATTTGGCTTATATAAGTGTTTATGGTTAAGTCTGCATATTTACAGACGTCATCTGCCTGCCTTCTGTGTCATTATTTAAACGTCATTTAAAACACTGAAGCCAGCATTCCTCTAGAGACCCAATCTCTTCAAATTCTAAGACTCGCTAACACCTAATTTTTTTTTTCCTGCACAAAGAGTACACTCCTATTGTAGAAGAAAAATAGTTAATGTTTACAGAATCTCTGAAGCTCTTCCCTGTTCTCAGAGTTTTCAAAAAAAATTCAAAAACCAGAGCCTTGGTGGCCATTTAAAATGTGAAGTTGAAACACACCCACAAGAAAGTCTAAAATGAAAAAGAGAGAATACCATGTGGCAGTAAGGTAGTAGAGCAACCAGGCATCCATACCCTTATGGTAAAAATTGTAAGTTGGTATGACCTTTCTGGAAAACTGTTTAGCAATACTTATTAAAGCTAAACATACTCATGTCCTATATACCTACAGATATGTAGATGGATGTTTTTTAAGAATGAATGTGTACATGTACTAATAATAACAGCACTATACATAATCGCCAAAAACTGCCCAAATATCCATCAACAGTAGAATGAATAGATTCTAGTATATGATATATTCAGAGAGCATAATAATACTCAATAGTAAAACAGAACAAATTACTAATGCATTCAGCAGCATGGATAACATCTCAGAAAGCTCCAGACCTGACTCATTGCTTACTATTAATCATGCTAATTTGACATTAACTGTAATGTCTGTGGAACTGTCCCAAAAACCCAGACCAAAAGAAAGTATGTTTTATGATTCCACTTTTTCATAAAGGCCAAATGCAGGCAAAAACTAATCATGATGTTAAAAGTCAGAATAATGATTATCTTGGGGGAGAGGTGGTGAATGGAAGGGCACAGGGAGGGTGATGGTTACAAGGGTATGTTTTAAAGATGAAAATTCATTGAGTAGTATATTTATGACTTGTCTCCTTTTATAATATTTCAATAAGAAGTTTACTGGAGAGATGGGGTGAAAAAAAGAAAAATGCTACGTAGATGAACTGTAGCTATTTTGTTTATTTTTCTTTGTGAAGGCATGCTTCCTCAGAGCCAAGTGACAGATACACTTGCCAAAGAAGGTCCTAGTTCTCCAAGGTATGGTTTCTAATTTTACTTTCTTTAAAGCTTAATCAGTTCAACACCAAAATATGCACATTAAAAAAAAAATGGCTCTAAGTTTGATTTATTGCCTATTATATTAATCATGCTTTTTTGATACAAGAACTGTACTGCCTCATTTATCAGGCATTGTTGAAAAATTAGCTGTTCCCTAAATATGAATTTTTAGCATAACTGAAGTTTAACCCATTTTAAACAACACAACTTAAAAAAAGAACTATTTAAAACTATTTTTTTCTGATTATCACATATATATTCATGGTAACAAACTTGGAAATACAAAAGAAAGTGGTAAAAGTCGGTCCCATCAACCCTAAATATATACTCTTAATATTTGGTTTATTCCATCCACTTTGATTCATGTAGTACCTATTTCCATATTATTCTGACAGTATCAGTATTACAGTATATTCTGTGATCAATTTTGTATGTCATGAAATATTCTGCAAAGGCATTTTCTGGTCTGTATTCCATCATATGATGGAAATTTATCAAGTATCCATAATTTATTCAACTGTAATATGCTTCCTTAGTGACTCAGTAGTCAAGAATCCTTTCGCTAAAGCAGGAGATGCAGGCTCAACCCCTGTGTCGGGAAGATCCTCTAAAGAAGGAAATGGCAACTCACTCCAGTATTCTTGCCTGGGAAATCCCATGAGCAGAGGAGGGGCCTGGCAGGCTAGGTCCATGGGGTTGCAAAAGAGTCAGGTACAACTTAGCAACTAAACAACAACAGCATTATTTTGCATGTCTAGTTTGTTTTATCAGTGTTTTAATGAAAATTCTTGGAAATGTATTGTACTGTTTTAGTAAATTAAGCAATCCATGTATAGTTTTGTTAATAATATTTCACATGCCCTCGGGTTATGTGTGTTATTTGTCATTTTTCTCTTACCACCTTTCCCCACAAGGTGAGTCTGTAACAGTAGCATCCTGCTATACTTGTTATATCTGTTACTTCATATACAATTTTAAGTTAAGGGCCTTGGGGTATCTCTGTAAGATTCACACTGGGGGCCTGTATACAGATAATAAGAACAAAAACTAAATCAATTTGATCAGAAGTTTTACAAAACAGATGATGTAGCTTTTCCTTAAATTTTTGCTATTGACGGTTAAACATCCTTGGTGAATTAATTTCATGGGTAATATATTTGTGACAGGAAAGAGTCAAGGTAATAAGCATGTAGAATTTGCCATTTTCCTTCAGAAAATATGTTGTTATTGCTCTGATACAAGGCATTTTAGATGTGTAACCTTTATAAAAAGTGCCTTGTCAAGGAGGTAGTTTGTTTTTATCCAAGTTGGTATACCTGTAGTATATGTCCATGTATTTGCTGGTATACATGAAGTATGGTTGTTGTTCAGTTACTAAGTTGTATCTGACTCCTTGCAGCCCCATGGAGTACAGCAAGCCAGGCTTCCCTGTCCTTCACCATCTCCCGGAGTTTGCTCAAACTCATGGTCATTGAGTCGATGATGCCATCCATCCATCTTATCCTCTGTCGCCCTTCTCATGCCGTCAGTCTTTCCCAGCATCAAGATCTTTTCCAAGGAGTCGACTCTTCCCATCAGGTGGCCAAAGTAATGGAGCTTCAGCATCAGTCCTTCTATTGAATACTCATGGTTTCCTTTAGGATTGACTTGTTTGATCTCCTTGCAGTCCAATGGACTCTCAAAAGTCTTTTCCAGCACCACAGTTCAAAAGCATCAGTTCTTTGGCATTCAGCCATTTTTATTGTCCAGCTCTCACATCTGTACATGACTATTGGAAAAACCATAGCTTTGACTATACAGACCTTTGTCAGCAAAGTGATGTCTCTGCTTTGTAATACGCTGTATAGATTTATGATAGCTTTCCTTCCAAGGAATAAATATCTTTTAACTTCATGGTTGCAGTCATTATCTGTAGTGATTTTGGAGACCAAGAAAATAAAATCTTCCAATTTTTTNCCCCATGGACTGCAGCACACCAGGCTTCCTTGTGTATCACCAACTCCCAGAGCTTGTTCAAACTCATGTCCATCAAGTTGGTGATGCCATCCAACCATCTCATCCTCTGTCGTCCCCTTCTCCTCCCTCCTTCAATCTATCCCAGCATCACGGTCTTTTCTAAGGAGTCAGTCCTTCACATCAGGTGGCCAAGGTATTGAAGCTTTAGCTTCAGCATCAGTCCTTCCAATGAATATTCAGGACTGATTTCCTTTAGGATGGACTGGTTTGATCCCCTTGCAGTCCAAGGGACTCTCAAAAGTCCTCTCCAACACCACAGTTCAAAAGCATCAGTTTCAGTTAAGGGTAAATAATCATATTCCTTCACACTTTAAAAGAATATTTGAAAGAGGGATGACTTTCACCTCTTGAAAAGGATGGAGGAAGAGGGGTAAAAAGAGGACTTGGGAGAAGTTTCAACTGAGGGGGAAAAGGAGTAGCAAGGAAAGTCTGCAGACAAAAGGGGAGCAGCTAATTGTGCTAGGCAGCTAGAGATTGTAAAGGAGAGCTCTTCCTTTGGCGTGAACTACTTGAATTAAAATGATTCTCTTGAGATCACACCACCTCGTGCCCTGAGTCCCCTCTGGTACTGATTAAAGGCTCTTGAATATGTCTTCTAGGAGCTTGACACTCACTTTTGCCCAAACATGACATGTTCCTGTGGAACATTGGTGGTTTGTTAGTCATAGAATTTGTCATCTAATATTTTCTTATTCATTGCCATGCCCACTTGCTCAGTTGTGTCTGACTCTTTGTGACCTCAAGGTTTACAGCCCACCAGGCTCCTCTGTTCATGGAATTTTCCAGGCAAGAATACTACATCAGATTGCTGTTTCCTACTACAGGGTATCTTCCTGACTCAGGGCTCGAACCAGTATCTTCTGCATCTCCTGCATTAGCAGGTGGATTCTTTACCACTTAGCCACCACAGAGGTTAGCAGACTTTCTATAAAGACCCATAGAGTAAATATTTTTTACCTCGTGGGCTATATAGTCTCTGTCATGACTACTGAACTCTGCCATTGTAATGTGAAAACAGCCATAGATAATCAGTACATGAATGGATGTGGCTGTGTGCCAATAATGCTTAATTTACAAAAACAGGTGGTAAGGAGGATTTGTCCCATGCCTATAGATTGTCAGACCTCTTCTATTACAATATATGGTATTTCTATTATAGATCAATAGACTGGCTTAGAAAGCAAACTACTCTCCTAGCACAGTTTCCCAAAAAAGTTGAAGATTAAAAATAGGTAGGAACCTGACCCAGTACTAGATTTGGTAAATTCCTTAAAGAAATGTAAAAGTCTTTGGAAGTACATAAATAGTGTCTAGAAATTGGGTTGTAGTATTTTCTATTTGTGTAAATTTTATAGCTCTTTTTCATCTGTGAAGTAGAAATAATAACACCTACCTGATAAAAAGGCCATGGCCATCAATTGCCATAACATAGGTAAATGCCCATTACAGCAGCTCTGATGTACAGTAGACCTTCAGTAAACATTAGTTTTCTTCCTTCCTCTCCATATGCCAGAATACACATATGGAGTAAAAATAAAAGTACAACAGAAACAAAGCAGAGTAGAAAGCATAATTAGCTTCATTTTTAAGGTACAATAGCTCTTTATTTCACTAAAATATCCATTGTTGGCTTAAAGACATAGTCTTCTTACTGCTTGGACACAGCTCATAGTTTTCAAGAGCTCTGCATCTAGCTTGATACTGTGGGGGTTGTTGGTTTTCCATTTTATTCATTTCCTATATTATATGTAATAAATGTATATTTAAATATATGCATGCTATGTTGTATATTCGGAGAAGACAATGGCATCCCACTCCAGTACTCTTGCCTGGAAAATCCCATGGATGGAGGAGCCTGGTAGGCTGCAGTCCATGGGGTCGCTGAGTCAGACACGACTGAGCGACTTCCCTTTCACTTTTCACTTTCATGCATTGGAGAAGGAAATGGCAACCCACTCCAGTGTTCTTGCCTGGAGAATCCCAGGGATGGCAGAACCCAATGGGCTGCCGTCTGTGGGGTCGCACAGAGTCAGACACGACTGAAGTGACTTAGCAGCAGCAGCAGCAGCAGTAGCAGCAGCATGTTGTATATTACTCAGTCATGTCTGACTCATTGCAGGCAGATTTTATATATACACACATATATTTACATATATGTGTGCTTTTGTATACATATTGGGCTTCCCTGGTACTTAATGTGCCAAATACTGTGCCAAGCTTTTTTATACTTATTGTCTCATTTAATCCTTACAATATTTTACAAAATTGTTCCCTTATCATCCCCATCTTATAAATGTGAAATTGATAAGAGCACTTAATGAAATCTACCTGCAGTCACACATGCAGAAGCAGCTGGTATTGAAACTCAGGGCTTCTGGTTATAGTGTCCATTTTCTTAATAATGATGATTAAATATGTTTTAAATTACTTTAAAAAATAAAAATAAAATTTAAATGCAATGAAACCATTTACTACTGTTTTGACCATTTTGACTTAATAACTTCGTTATTTATGGGTTATTTGCCCAACACTAAAGAACTGGGTTGAAAATGCAATGTGTGGTTTATAATTGGTCAGTTCATCCCTACCTTTGAATCTGCACAGAAGCTGCTTGCAAATAAATCTAAATATCCATTTGGCACACTCTACAAAGCATTCTAAACAATTCAGTGTGTTCACATGATGATATTCCCATTATTTATGCATGAAGAAAATATGCCATTTCCCATGCACTGAGCCAGGGAGGAAATTATTCAGTCTTAGTAATATTAGACCATGGGTCTTCCATTTATCTGAAAATGGTCGTGTCATGCTGAGGAGAATAATGGCTCAGATCCTTCTCCTTCCTTCAAATATTATGTCGAAATTACATTGATCAAAATAAATAAAACCTTGTATCACTATGTCAAGGCTATAAGAAGATAGAATAAGCCAGCACAAACATTAAAAACGAATATGTTAGAGAGTCTGCCTTGAATTGTGAATTCTATTCATTTTTACCTCTTCCAAGGTTCTTGTTTTCCTCCACTCAGAAAGTTACATGGAAATTTTATACTTCTATTGAAATAAACAGCATGTTCCCCATTTTATTTTTTAAAAGGCACTGTTTCATTAAAAAAAAAAAACATAAAACTTGCATTTACAAAGAAAGGGAATAACTGGACCTCATTCAAGTTAGTTTGTGAATGTGCTCAGGTACTAATCTGAATTCTCTCTTTTGGACAGATTAAAAAACTAGTCTTTCCTCAATGCCAGCCCCTGCTTTGGAGTCGTTTATCTCAGTTCTCAAAGACAAATTGTAGTATTGCTGAAAAATAACATATTTGTTATCACTTAAGGAAAAGCCATTTGCTATAATGAGTTAAACTTACTCATCTTTCAACTACTACCACCTATAGCTACAGTAAGATTTGAATTAGGTGGTCTTGGATAATTTTCTAAAAATATTCAGAGACATCTCCACATCTCACCCCACCCACATGAAAGCTCATGAATTTAAATTTAGGCAATCAGTCCTAGAATGGCCTTATTCCTTGCCAGGAGGGAGAGAATACCCCCTTTTCCTGTGTATTACAAGTTTCTAGTTTGGGCATCTGAAAATTGGGTTTCTGTTGAACCTTCTCCCAAAATGATTTCAGACTTAATTGCTGTCTGATTCAGGGAGATAAAAGAGGAAGAAAGCAACAAAATGTCTGGGTTCTCTCAAGATAAGAAAGGTTTATAGATGAGGAAACTAGGGCTCAACAAAGTTACAAAACTTCCCCCTAAATCTCACAACTTTCAGGGGTAAATTAATTCTGTTGGGTCCCTGTACCCATCCTCTTAACTAGAACATCCCATTCCATTTGCAGGGAAATTGGAGATATCCAAGCCCACAAGACTTGCTAATAGAGGGGCAGGTACTGAAACTGCAGAGGCAGCAGGGAACTCTAGTCTAGAAGAGTTCTGTGTGCTCTTTGACAAGTCATTACCCTTCTCTGTGCCTCAGTTTTGTTATCTGTACACTGGGGATAATAATAAATTCTTGAAACACAGAACAACTGCTGCCTCACAGTAAACTATAAATACTAGCTATTGTTGGGATTTAGGCATCCTCACCTCTTTTGTCTTATACTGTTTATTGCTTAGGACAGATAGATGAATATGTGATTCAGAAATGTAGTTTTTTATATATCAGAACAGTTTGGGGGAACTTGAGGTTATATTGAGAATAGCAATTTTTTTCTCTCTCACTAACCATATTCTATTTTAAACTACCATAATTCTCTTTTTTCTGCTAATCTTTCTGCTTCTTGATCCTTAGGCAACTTTCCTCAGTTCTTGTTAGTTACTACTAATCCCTGCTGTGATGTTTGCTGATAGCTAAAGTGTTAGATGATAAAGACTGTTACATTTTAATGGCAGATATATGAAAAATTAAAATGCTCCCTGACCCTAGGAGGGAAACTTTCTGCCGATCAAAGGACGTAGGGCTCTGTGACAACCTAGACGAGTGAGATAGAGTAGAAGTCGGGGGGAAGTTTCAAGAGGGAGGGAACGTATGTATATCTGTGGCTCCTTCATGTTGATATATGGCAGAAACCAACACAATAGTGTAAAGCAGTTATCTTCCAATTAAATTTAATGCTAAAAAAAAAAAAACAGTATGTAGGGGGTAAATGTCTAGGGATACAGGAAGAGATAATCACAGCCAAGAATGGAACACATTGACCTGGCATTGAAAGCTACCTTCTTTGCCCAATTCTTTTGGTTCTATTTCGGCATTGATTTAAAAGCTATATTTTGAAAAGAAGATGAATTCTAATGTAAAGAAGTTTGCTTATCATTTTTTCAGAATTCTGCTTAGATTTCTCATATTTTTTCTGCTGCCACAGGTCTGAAAGACAGTCCAGTGATGGAATTAGGGGAGTTTATAAATACAGAGTGTTTACACATGGCCTGTAGCTTTCTCTTCTAAATAATGCGATATTTGGCTCCATGCTGCCCACTAAGCTCCTGCTCACTTCATTTTATCTGTTCTCTTGGTAATGAAGTAGGTTCCCTGCCCTGAGGATGTTGTGGGTTTTTATCATTCAATATTCAATATATACAAAGGAATCTTTGTAATATGCAGCTTATAGAGCATATCATATCATTTTGGAACTATAATATTGTCAACATATTGCATCTTCTTTCTCCCACTAGCCATCTCTTTCTTCCCAGCTCATCAGGTAATAACTGTCCTATATTTTGTGAATTTCATAATCTTTCTATTTTTAAATACTTCCTAAAATATCACATATGTATGTATTCTTTAAAATCTTGCTGCTTAAGAATGATCTTGCTGCTTAAGAGCTGTAGCAGTGATGCCATCTGGGAACTTATTAGAAATATGAAATCTCAGATCTATTGAATCAGAATCTGCATTTAATAAATAATCAACTCATATGCATATTAGTTTGAAGAGCATTGTGCCAAATGTATTTTTCCCCCCCTGTGGAGTTTTTGCCTTATTTTCTCATTTGTTTCTTGTGTTTAACCTTCAGAAGAAGGGTATAGTGTTTGTAGTCTACTGCCACTTGCTTTGCTAACTTAACAAGGCATTTATTTCTAAGATTCATCCAAGTTGCCTTGAGTAGTAATTATGGCTTCATGATATAACATTTGTGTGAACATCCCAGAATTTATTTTTTTCTTTTATTGTGAAGAATTGAGGTTGTGTCTGGCTTTTTGTTATAAAGCATAATCCTGCTACAAACACTCAGGTGCATGTCTCCTGGCATGTGTGTGTGTGTGTGTGTGTGTGTGTGTGTGTGTGTGTNTCTGTGTCTTAGTACGCTTAAGCTACTAACCAGTTTTAGATGTCCTCTGGAAACTAAAATTAGGGAATTAACTTATTCCTTAAGTATTTATTGAACACTGCTTCATTCTGGACACTGCTGTAGAATTCAGAAATCTACAGGTGGGCCAGATTCATAGAGACTGAGACCTCACCAGGCTTACAGTCCAACCTGGGAAACCAGATGGATAAACAGGCAACTTACACCATCTCCAGGCACATCCTCCAGCAGCCTGCAGGGTCTCCACACTTGAGGAACCATAGAGATTTAGAGACAAATTCTGGCAGCCAAAGATTCCTGAGAATTCATGCTGCTTCTGCCATGGCAGAACTGCGTCTGAGTGAGTGAGTTCCTCCTCCTCCTGAAGTAGGATTTGATGGTCCCACCGGAGTGACCAGCCTCTGCCTGAAAGAGCCAGGATGTCCAGAGGCAATGCATGTCCCACCTCCTACTCCCTCCTTACCAAGCAGGCTAGAACCAAGAGGGCAGGGCCTAGCGAGCCTGGGATCTATCTCTTCCCATTGGTGATACCAGTGAGACACAGAGGGTGGATGACTGAGGGGAAGGGGGGGCTTACTATGTTGAAAGATGTGTTCCTTGTGTAAATGACAGGCACAAAAATAACTTGCATCAAAGCTATGTAGAAACTAGAGACGTCTGAAAAGTTGCTAGTAATTTTTTTTTTTTTTTGACAAGCTGAGCTCAAGAAGTTGTCTTAAGACAGTCCCTTATGCTTAGAGTTTACAGATGAATGGATAAAGTAGACATTAAGCATAGACAAATATGTAGTTAAAATTATGATGTATGCTTTGAAGGAGAAGAACGAGGTTGTGTGAGAGCGAAAAACAGGAGTAATGTGGATTTAGCTTGTGGGCTCTGTAAATAATTACCATGTGAACTTCCACTGATCAGCTTAAACGTGTAGTGATAGAGTTTAGAAAAAGTTTACTTTCTCTTTTCTATTTCTGTTTAAGGATATCAATTTAGATTCAGTAATAGTTGATCATCGGGATGATTCCTTTAGAGCCGAGACAGTTATCAAGGATTATTCATACCTTGTTCATGTTGGTAAGTAACTTATTTTATATTCATGGAAACAACTTTTGTTTACTTATAGTCGCAACTGGTTATAGAGTCTTAATAAACTATATTTTATCTGCTACTGTCATTTTGGTTTGTCATTTTAAAGATTTATTTACTTACTTATTTTTGGCTGTGCTGGGTCTTTCTTCCTATGTGAACTTTCTCCTAGTTGTGGCGAGTAAGGTCTGCTCTCTAGTTGCCATGCATAGGCTTCTTCTTGTGGTGTCTTCTCTTGTTGTGGAGCATGGATTCCAGGGCATGTGGGCTTTAGTAGCTGCAGCACGTGGGCTCTGTAGTTACGGCTCCCGGGCTCTAGAGCACAGGCTCAATAGTTGTGGCACACGGGCCCAGCTGCTCCATGGCCTGTGGGACCCTCTGGGCTAGGATCAAACCTGTGTCTCCTGCATTGGCAGGTCTTCATCACTGAGCCACCAGAGAAGCCTGGTTTATCATTTTTTGATCATTTTTTGTGGTTTTTTGTTTGTTTGTTTGTTTTTCCCATTATTTCTTTATACTAGTGAAAGGGCTAGCAAATGGCAGTATGACCTCACTTTTCCCAAGTTTAAACAGATCAGATGTGATTGAGATCAGTGATATGAAATACTTGCTGGCCCAGCTTTGTAATATTCTATTACTTAATACCTGCAAACACATCTCCAGAGGCCTGCCTGTCATGTGCTCCTGCTGAGTGGACGTCATCAGCCGCTGTTCCATTGGCCTATCTCTTGCCAGTTCTGTCATGGGAAATCAGAGGCTATGTCACAGTAGACTAGGCCACAAGGTTGTACTATACCCTCCAGTGCCTGTCCCTTCACAGCCAGAGACCAACCATATAATTCACTTCTGTCTGTTTTGAGAGGTTGCAGATACATCAGGAGAGAGAACTCAGGACTGAAAGCTAAAATCAAAGGTATTAATAGAAGATTCCTAATCCATTTCTCACCTGTAATGACTCTAGGATTTCATCCTTCTCTCCTTCAAAGAAGGTAATATTCCAGTTAAAAAGTAAAAAGGAAACAAACCAAAGCAACAAAAGAAAACTGTATCTTAAGCATGCATTCTTATGTAAAGAATGTTCTGTTTACTTTTGTTAAACAAACTGAAAATCTCCAGATCTCAGCTGACTTGGGATTCTGCTCATGGCTTTCTTAAGTAAGGACATTTATTCCTAAATTTGATTGAAGTTGGTAAATGTTTTTTGTTTCTTATTTTCCCCCATTCGTTAGATTAATCAACCTCAAATCTTAAACCTTTCTTCTGGAAATACATCCTATCTTATTTTTTACCTGCATATGATCTAATATATATTGCCTCTTAGGGAGAGTTTTAATAAAAAACTCAGATGTCTAAAAAAGTATATATTATTCATTAGCTCTGTCATGGTTGTTTTTTTGTTTTGTTTTTTTTAATGAAGACTTCTGTGTCAGCATTTATTATTATGTTTCAAATATTATATGGCTAGTTTTGTTCACACCTTGGCTAACTATAGCTAGCACATGTGTGAAAAAACAAAAGCTCCACAGTCAAAATTGTGAAACTCCTGGTTGCTAATATTAAATCAGAATCAAAATTGTAAGTTTAACAGAACCATATTAACATAGAGAACTTTAGCACAGATGTTTGTAAAAATACTTCCTCTCCCTCTTCTGGGATGTAAGTTCTGGAAGGGCACGGATTTTTCCCTCTCACTAACTGCATCTGCAAAGTGTGTGACACACAGTTCAGTTTAGTCACTCAGATATGTCTGACTCTTTGCGACCCTATGAACCACAGTACACCAGGCCTTCCTGTCCATCACCAACTCCCGGAGTTTACCCAAACTCATGTCTGTTGAGTCAATGATGCCATCCAACAATCTCTTCCTCTGTCGTCCCCTTCTCCTCCTGCCCTTAATCTTTTCCAGATTCAAGGTCTTTTCAAATGAGTCAGCTCTTTGCATCAGGTGGCCAAAGTATTGGAGCAGCTTCAACATCAGTCCTTCCAACCAATGAACACCCAGGACTGATCTCTTTTAGGATGGACTGGTTGAATCTCCTCACAGTCCAAGGGACTCTGAAGAGTCTTCTCCAACACCACAGTTCAAAAGCACCAATTCTTTGGTGCTCAGCTTTCTTTATAGTCCAGCTCTCAGATCCATTCATAACTACTGGAAAAACCATAGCCTTGACTAGTAGACAGACCTTTGTTGACAAAATAATGTCTCTGCTTTTGAATATGCTATCTAGGTTGGTCATAACTTTCCTTCCAAGGAGTAAACATCTTTTAATTTCATGGCTGCAAATCACCATCTGCAGTGATTTTGGAGCCCCCCAAAATAAAGTCTGACACTGTTTCCCCATCTATTTCCCATGAAGTGATGGGACTGGATGCCATGATCTTCATTTTCTGAATGTTGAGCTTTAGGCCAACTTTTTCACTCTCCTCTTTCACTTTCATCAAGAGGCTCTTTAGTTCTTCTTCACTTTCTGCCATAAAGGTGGTATCATCTGCATATCTGAGGTTATTGATATTTCTCCCAGCAATCTTGATTCCAGCTTGTGCTTCTTTCAGCCCAACGTTTATCATAATGTACTCTGCATATAAGTCAAATAAGCAGGGTGACAATATACAGCCTTGAGGTACTCCTTTTCCTATTTGGAACCAGTCTGTTGTTCCGTATCCAGTTCTAACTGTTGCTTCCTTAACTG